>JAHWFP010069920.1:27733-85506 GCA_023313725.1 Lithobius niger | reverse complement strand
ATTTTACTGTGGCACCATCTAGTGGCAGTAATATCGTTCACCTTTACATCTAGCTTCCAGGTGCACGAGGACTTACGAAATTGCTACTCAATAATTTAAGGTGGCACGTGCAGCTTGTTTGTTGTGTTAAAAGACTAAAATACCAGGGGCACCTGGTTTTAGTTTTTGTTTGCCTATACGAAAATATACATTACCTTTTATTTAATTAGCAGCCCCCCCCCCCTGGAGCTCTATTATCCCTAGCTTGAAAGTTGACTTCCCTGCCGGGCTCGTAACCTATTGCGCAAGACAGGAACTGGGATCGGCTATATAAGCGGAACGCATCGATCCCCAGCACCTTTCTTACAATCCACGTGAACCTAGCCATCGTGGGGAGGCTAGGTGGGTAAAAGGTAATATATGTTTTCGTATAGGCAAACAAAAACTAAAATTAACCAGGTGCTCCTAGTCTTTTTATCGTCTCGAAAATATCCATTACCTTTTATTTAATTAGCAAACGTTGTCACCATCGGAGGCGGGCTAGGTTCGGAGTACCCATGTTACGAGCCGGCGGCCCCCACAGATAAGTATCTGAGCGGAACCCACAAATGTTAAGACCAACCTGGACCCGGGATCCTTAGACCCAAGGGCTAGCAAACAGGAACAGCTGATGCGAGGGATGAAAACATCCGGTTCAACACTAGGGGGAAAGTAGGAGAGCAGATTTAGAGCAAGAAAATGCCAATCCTACTTTAGGTCGGGAAGCTTGGAAGCAGTCTTGATTCCCGCGATGTCCAATGAGTCAGGATCGGTGATCGATGAGTGGAGAAACAGTGATCACAAGAACGGAATCGTCGAAACGGCTAGTGTTGCTGGGAGAACCAGGAGAGACATCGAAGATCAAACGTGTTGCGTCCCGGGAGTACTAGAATCAGGATCAGTTCTGGGCAGAAGTCAAGGGAACGGGTCCGGAGAAGGAGTCCAGTTGAAGGAACAACAAGGCAGTTGGCATGGAACGGCAATGGTTGGATCGAGGCCACGGAAAACAGAAGAATCGGAGCAGTCTTGAAGGGGGAACCGAACGGTAGGAGGTAGAAAGCGATTCCATAGTGGACGTGTAGCCGGTTCAAAGTTCAGTTGCCAAAGAACAGTGGGGGAATCAGCCTGTAGGGGCAGGGATCGGAGAACGGACGGAAAGACGGATCAATAAACTCAGCTTTTGTTGATTAGTGATGGATCGGTGTGTGCTAAAACGTAAGAGAGTGACGGCATAATGTCCAAGAGGTGCTACGATGAGAACACATTTAGATTGAAGGGCAAAAGAGCAAAGTAAAACGAAAAAAAAGGGCCCATCATTGTAGTCTGAGGATCGTTGGTTGTATACCAGTAGGTAGGCGAGGAGTATCGATTCCAATTCCGGAGAAGAATCAGGAATCAGGAACGGAACAATCACCGATCATCGGAACGTATGCTTCTGTTTGTATTGTTGTCTTTTTTGTTGATTTGGTTTATCACTATGTACAAGAGAGATCGGAGGTGGAGAATGTAGCAGACTGATTAAGGTATAATACGAAAGCCCAGGGCCACTCCTTTGGCCTGTCTCCTGCAAGGTGAACAGGGTAGAGTTCGAACGGATGAGTCTGAGTGATGAACGACGCCGGAGAATACAGGAATGAACAAAGGATCATCATCGTACTGCCAAACCGAATACGATGACAAGGCTCGGCAGGACAGAGAGGCGGTTGCTCGGGACTACATCCGTTCCAGGGGCATGGTTCACGGGAAGCTTCTTGGTCCGCCTTCACGATCGAAGGAGCAAGAAGCGGAGAGTGGATGGATGAGTGAGGCGGAGGATCGGATGGAGCACTCGGAGGGACCACTGTTGGGGCTGGAGTTGAAAATGGGGGAACCGGTGGAGGAGAGAAAAACGGTGCAGCAGTAGCTGAAGGATCCCTGTATGGAGAAAGCAGTGAGGGTGCTGCCGCGTGAATGTTACAAACTGCAGTGAGTGCTGGTGAATCGGACGGGAGCAAGGGATCGCGAGGGGATCGAGGGCGAATCGTGGCTGGGGCGCCGTGGAGGCGTCAAGTCCACGAACGGCTGCAATAAAATAGCCGCCACAGTGGCGATGTCGGAAGCCCATGGAAGCCTGAGTCGACGTAAATGGTAATTCATTCGGCGTCGTCGATGTTTGGATTCGAGCGGTTTGGAATCGGAAACGGCGACTAGCTCGGATTGGAGGGGGAAGTTCCGATCTTCTGCACTGGAGAGGGAGGATCGCAGAGTCGAATTCTCAGCCCGGAGAGTCGTAAGTTCGGTAGAGAAACTTTCTACCCACGACGAAACAAACCGGAGATTGAAATCGATGTTCTCTAGGTCTAGAACAGAAAGTTGCAAGCCCCTGGTGAGGGCCGCTCGGATAGTGGAGGCTGGTGGGAACGGAGACGGTGTAGAGGATGGTGGCATAGTAGATGTTTCGATGTCGGGCTTTACTGCCGGAGGAGGTGATCCCATCGTCGAAGTGACAGTGGCAGAAGGTGACAAGCGTGAACCGAGTAAAGATGGCACGGGAAGCGATGGTCGAGACGGTCGAACTTGTGGGAATCGCATTGGAGCCATGGGATGTTTAACATTCTTGATCTTGATACCTTGCCGAGAAGGAAGATTGGGTTTGAATGGTCGAACACCAGACGTACCAGCAATCGCAAAGGGCACCGCAGGAGAGACTTTGGAGTGGAGTTGGGGCGATGTTGGGGCGAGAAGACTTAGTTAAAAGTTTCTTGGTCACAGGTGCCGCAGAATTAGTAGTAGACAATGCTTGAGTGTCCATATGCACAAGTGTTTCTTTTAGTTTCAGTTGTCAATCCGCCCGCCGGCGAAAGCTTCTCTGCTGTCGACGAATCTCAGCCCAATCCGTTTTGGAAATCTTTACACAAACACTGCATAGAAGGTCAATCCCGTTGCACTGGCGATGATGCTGGCAGCAGGGATGTGGATCAAAATGTTCTTTTGTCCCTGCTGCAAAGCCCAGGCAAACACAAGGTGTGGGATCAGGTACATTCACACTATTAGTCGGTAGCGGGTCTTCGGAAGAAGAGTCGGAGGACATGACTGCAGGTGAACGCAGAACGCAACAGAAGAACCGTTACGGATTCAAAGGAGTGCGCCACGATTAGGGAGCCTCCTGGGGATGGAACGGCGCAACAAGCAGAAGTACCGGATGTAAGCAGGAATCAGAAATATGAGGGAACCGATGACGCTGGAGGTTCGGAAGATAGCTGTATTGAGACGAATGTCAGATCTGAGTACGTTGGATGCATAACACGATAGGGGAGTCCTGAAGGGGCGGATAGAGAGTTGTAAAGTAGAAGCAAACTTGCAGAGGCAGTGTGGAGCATGGGGTAGGAATCCGTAAGGAGGCGATGACATAGTCAAGACAGATCGGAGAATCGGAAATAGAAGAAACGAGCCGCTTCTGGAGGGATCCAAATTGCATGAATGGCTTGAAGGGCAAGACGGAATTGGTATAGAGGCGTCGATCCAGGTGCGTTGGAGAGTCAGAATCGGCAGGTAGAGGTGGGAAGCTTTGAGGTTGAAAGGTGGATGCCGAGGAGCTGACACAGGAGTGCGGCAGTCGGAATGCGGAAGCAGGACCGGGAATCGGTGATGCAAAGGATAGTTTCTAGAAGAAGGCAGGAATCGAAACAGGATCATGACTGAAAGCATGGTCGGAAGCCAGATCACAAGACGTCGTGATGAGCCTTTTTTTTTTAATCTTGAAACCCGGATATCGAGCAGGGAACAGAGCCAACGGTCAAGCCGAAGATGGTGAGGGCGTTGGAGAATGGTGTAGGGGCAACGAAGCGGGAGGCAGATCATCTATGCAGGATCGGTAATCCGATGAAGGCGACGGATCAAATGAAAGACTTGCATAGCTGGAGGAAGAGTGCGCCTTGTCAGATGAAGAGGCGTGATTCCCCATAAGCGTGGAAAAGAACTGGCGGATCGGAATGAAGAGGTAGAAAGTCCGGAGAAGCTGAAGGATCGTCTAAGGAATCAGGAGACAGAAGCTCGGCACAGACCAACATTGGAGGAGAGAGCGACCCCGAAGTAAAGGAAAAAGAACCAGGAGTCGCAGCCCAACTGGTGGGGAGAAGCGAGGTGGTGGGCTTGGTGAAGATCCCAGAAGAACAGAGGCTATTGGAGAGGGCACGATCGGGCGAAGAAATCGCTGGTGAGGCCTGAACCAACGAAAGGCCACGCAAGAAAGAAATTCCTGTAGAAGTTTCGCACAAATATTAGGAGGCTGGAGTGGCGGACGGTGGACCGGTGTAGGTGGATCAGGAACGGTGAAGGTCGGAGTATCTCCTTCTTGGCATGTTTGAGAGAGGGAAACGAATCCCTTCCCCGGGAATCGGTGGACGATTTCCCACCAAGAGCGAGGATCGATGAATCCATAGGATCGTTGATAGAGCTCCTGAGCAACTGATGGGTGCAATTGCCTAGGAGGAAAGATGCTGGGGATCGATGTGTTCCGCTTATATAGCCGATCCCAGTTCCTGTCTTGCTCAGTAGGTTACGAGCCCAGCAGGGAAGTCAACTTTCAAGCTAGAGGTAATTGAGCTCCATGGTGCATTCATATTTGCTTGCTGCGAGCAAGAGAGAACCAGACAGTGCTAGATGCTGCAAACTTTCATTTGGTGGCAAGCCATCTTTAATTTGCCATGTACGGTTCGTGATGTTGAAACCAAACGCAACGTTATCGGAAAAGCCTCGCTTCACCATGCTGCGCAGAAGTGATGCGCGTGACGTGAACATCTCAACCATCGTAACATGCGTAAAATGGAGAGTATTCCGGTTGCGGCAGACAAATCTGATTTTTGAAGTTGTTTTCAATCCTGTTGGAAGTATGTTATTAATAAATATGGGGCTCAGACTGAGTCACTATTTAAAGTAACTTTTTCTTCTGACTTAAAGGCGCCTTTTTACCTCCTAGATGCAGCACCGTAGAACCTTCGAGCAATATAAAGAAAATAGTGGTAAATAAAAAAAAAATGGAACAACACTTCGCAGCAGTGCAGCGATTTTCATAACTAAAACGAGATCACGTGACCCACATCAGCCTATTGGATGAGGGAGAACCTAGAACGTGGATGCTAAGTTTAGAAAATGTGCAACGCTATGGAAATGGTGAAGAGGCGCCTTTAAAGGCGTGTTACCACCGAATGAAAGTCTGCAGCAATTAGCGCTATCCAGCATTAGGAAGCAAAGGAATGATCACAGAAATTTCTTTCAACACCACAAAAAAGCCATGTGCCACTTTACTGAGTAAAAATTTTTTAGTTTTCTCTACGGTAGAATATACAGCCCCTACCACAGTGCCATCTAGTGACAGTGATATTGTTAACTGTTACAGGTTTCACAACAATGCACACAATTTTCAGTCAATAATAAAGAGGCATGTTGCTTGTGTCGTTAAAAGAAATTTCTTCGTACATTCCTTCACTTCCCGCAATCAAGTGCTAGATAGTGCTAAATGCTGCATACTTTCATTTCGTGGTAACCCAATTCTTTACTAGTTTTATTTGCTACAGAAAGTTTTTGGTAGTCATTATTGCAAAATACCATAAGCTTGAAAGGAAGTAGCGTCCCTTGCACCTGGGATCAGTGTGAACTCAATAAATGTTTATAGATCAGGAAACTAAAATAACTGAAATACTCCTCCCTTATTTTGAATAAATGAAAGAACAGCCGATACTGCAAACAGCAAAGTATAACTTAGCAATTTAATGCGTTAACAGTCTAAAAAAATACTTTTCAGTAACGTTTAGTCACTTTTTGGTTACTTTTCCTTAATTCTTTTTAACTTCTTTGGGATGCACCAACCATTCCACCATTCCGAGCCCTGTAAATCACATAAGCACAATAATTACGTGGTTATAAAATTGTTTTTATTATAACTAACTTTAAAGGCATCCTGAAATAGCGAGGAAAAAAAACACTGAAAATAAAATTTTATTTATTAAAGAATGCCTCAACAGTGGTGTCGTATACCACATGTGAAAAAGGACGAAACAATGATGCAAAAATACAGAGTAGGTATACAAAAATGTGAAGAAAAAAAATGGAGAAGAATGCACAATAAATTAAAAGTAAGAATGTGAAAAAATGTAAAAAAAGCAGGTACCCCGGCAGCATCCCTAAGATCAACCTTCACGAATGTGAATTGTGTGGAACTTGCCATTTGGCCAGTACACTCGTCATTGTCCATACCTCCTCGCCAAGTAGAAGAAATATTAAGTTTGGCTGCTATTTAGTACTTGATGCTTAAAAACTGTTTGCATTAATCTAAGTCTCCAATCAGCGGAAGGGGCTAGCAACAGTATTGCAGACTTGGTTGGAGAGCCCTTATAATTCTACGTGGGTGTCTTCTGAGGTCAATACTCTACTAGCTTTTATCCAGTGACTATCTGAAAAGTGTTCGCTTATGTAAAGCTTCTTATCAGTTCTCGAGTACACATTACAGGCATGGCAACGAGATGGTGGGGGGGGGGGGAAGCCCACTGCAAACCTTTTGAGGGATCACCAGGTACCCTGAGCAAAGAGTCATCACATCCAGGTGTTTCTTCAGTTTCTTCATGCGTAAACTAAATGAATACCGGTTCGAATATGGGATGGTCCAACATTTAAGTCCAAAAGACAATGAAAATAGCTTCCACGGTGATTTCCCGTTTTGCAGAAAATAAAACTGATTACCATTTTTCTACGAAATGGGAATTCCTGTTTTGCAAAATCAAAATATTCTTTAAAAAATTGAGCATTGGGGAAGTAAAAAAAAAAAATCCATTCCCGTAAATTGGAATGAATTTGTGGTTACTTGTGGTTGCTGATGTGATATGTTTAGCCACAATGCACGCGGTAGCGCGAACAAGGCATGTAACTTGAAAAAAAATTATTCTGCGAAACGGGAATTCCTGTTTCGCAGAAAAATCTTAATCCGTTCTACTTTCTGCAAAATGGGACATGACCGTTTGCACCCATATTTTCTTTTTTACACATTAACCGAACCCTTTTAGAGGTTCGTCCTCCTTCACTCTAAAAGATCAAAACTCTTGGCCGGTCGAGCTGCCACGTTAGTTGGATTTCCCACAGAGTCCTACCTTTTCCCTGTAAACCTCAATGTGACAAATCCTTTACATAGTACATTTCACTACATTAAAAATAAATAAAAACCACAACATATTTGTCTAAACTCTTTATTTACCGATTTGTATAATTGTATAATATATAATAAATAATTTACAGGTTAAATCTGCACTTTTTTTTTGTAGTTGCATACCATCTTGTTATACAATTGTCCATACACTATTATAATGTATCGCTAGCTAAGTTACTCAATTGGTATCGGGGTTACAAAAATAAGGCTTAAGAAATAGGCTACAGACGATTACGAGAACTGGCGAAGAGAAGAATAAAACAAAAACACTAAAAAATCCTGGAAATTTCTGCATACTCCTAACATGCTTACGTACTACCATTTCCTAAACTGAAAACTAAATTGTTCGGTGGATCGGCATTTCAAATTCTTGATCCACACGTACAAATAAGGCACAGAGATCAGTGAAGTGTAACTAATTCCAAAGCATAGGTGTTAGAATTAACACAAAAATTACGTTTTTATGCATACAGTAAAACATTAAAATCAATTTGAATATATAGTAGTCTACATACGAATACGATCTGGAAGCCATTTCAAGTCCTTTAGTTTACGCCAAGATATCGTAACTGTTTCAGAATACCATTACGAAAACCTAAGTAAATATATACATTTAAAAAAAAGAATATTCCAATTCCTAAGTTCTAATGTCTTACTTTGCTAACTTAAATGTCGAAAAACTGCTGATGTAGTGGAAAATTAACAATACGTGCAATGCCAATCACAGAAATACACTAGCCAATCCAAAACGCTTTTGGTGCAGCTTACTCCAAATACACACTTCACAGTAATAATACAAAAGAAATATAATAAATAAGACCATACATTGGCTTAAAAATGCTTTACCACTAATACAGCTGGCAAATTATATACTGTACATATTTAATAATATAATTATTATCACAGGAACAGTCTCTTCCATTTGTACCCAATCCTACCCGAACGGTCAGAAAAACATTTCCAAGCAGTCAGTCACACACAGCAAAATACAAAATAAAGACCATTTATATTAAAATCAATTCGTGCCTGAGAAATGCTACCAATAGTCACCCACTTTTATAACCACTCATTAGAAGGACTAATTACTTATAAAATGTGTTAGGGCACGAGTTCTCGGGCACTGCCGCCAAGACCTGCATCAATTATTGTTTTTTAAGGTTTCTGAAATCCGATGTTTGCTAGCTTTGAGTAAAACTTTCCAAAAATTGCTTTTAAAAATGCCGTGTTGAAGCAAGCAGTCATCCCTCTATTAAAAGTACCATTATTTTTATTCTGTAAGATTGGAGTTATTAATGCCAATCAAGATTACGGTCACTATGGAAAGCATTCCCCCCTGGTACACCGAAATTTGCCACAATGTGCTAAACTTGACAAAAATCGGTCTCAAAACTTCCATCAATTTTTCAATGCTTCAGTACCATTTTTGCAACTTTGCATGGCCGTAATAATAATTTTAAAATGATTTCAAGTTGAACGTCTTCAGATTAAAACACAGTTACCATTACTAAAATGAATTCACACAGAAGTACTAACATGTCAACAAATTTTTTTGTCAAAAACGAATTAAGAAATTGTTCTCGGGACTGCCTATGGCAAAAAAAAATATTTGTTTTACAGTAGTTTGTAGATCGTTTTTATTGAGTTACTTTTAATCAAAATTTCATTAAAAGCATGCCAAAATTAAAGCTTGGTATAAGGTTGGTACACACCATCAAAACTGGCTTTCCATAATTTTTCCAGTCTTGTCAAGGAGTATTTTTAATTTTTTCTTGTACCTTATTATGATAAACTTTTAACAATGCATTAAGACTCTCACGACCTTAGAAATTTTGTTGTACGTTAACCAATTTTAGGGAAAATTACAACTCAACTCAAAATCTAGGCAACGTCGAGTTGAGGGTTAAAACAAAATAAACTGAAGAAAATGTGCACCCCAAAATTGTCACCGTTTCAGAAACTTGCATCAACTGAAATGTTGAAAGTAAAAGATGGCAATTCCTGAAAAATGAAATTCAAGCATTTTCTAGATAATGTGCCAAAATTCAAGCACTGTCTGGAATTTCTACGCTTGCACGAACCCAACTGGTGAGTCGGAAAATAGTTTTTTTTTTTTTATTTTCTTTTGAAACTAAACAGTTTTTTATGTAGTTTAAAGACTGCAGTAGAACCTATTCCGTACATTGGATATTTCTCTCTACAGAACACTAGAATACATAGCAAGGTAAGTTTCTGCTGTCGGTAAAAAGAAACGTTGACTATGACCACGTCATTTACCTAAACTAAAACTGGGAACGAGGATGTTCAGTAATCCAATTTACTTGCTACTAATTAAACACAGGAGTAAAACTTGTTTAAGAAATTAAACTTCCTTTAAAACGTCTTACATGGTTCAATTTTAATGTTACATCGTTGTCATTTTCTTGTAGTCATCTTAAAGTTTAAAACGACTGCAAAAAAATTATGTATTGAAATGCTACCAGAAACAGAAATAAAACAAGCTCCGAGCTTTTGCATTCATATAATCGGGGTTCCACTGTAGTACACAAATCCAGTTTTACAGCAGACTAGACATACAAACCCAAAAGGCTTGATATAACAGGTTTGATGTATCTCTTTAGCAGCTAAGATACCACAATGATAAGGAGCAATACAAATAAATTATTGCATGCAGTAAAGTTGTCAAAAGAATCAGAGACGAAGCAGTCTGCAAAACAAGGTTACGTTTTTTGACCGTACATAAGAAATCAATTTATACTGCAAAGACTATTTGACATTTTGTAAAACATAAAAGATCGTATTTAAATTTTAAATCCATAATGTATGGTGTAACACACACGCCTTTTTCCTTAAGGATTACCAGTTTGCTACAACTATTTTGACTCCACCGTAATATTATTATCCGTCCACTGAATGAAAAATGGGCTGTTTGCATTAATGTCCCATCCTTGATCAATCAATCTTACAGAAAATTCTCTGCCCTATGATTCGTCCAAGTTCTATGACGTCATCTGTTGAACAGGTGTTAAGATTTGGGTATCATTTTCATTACTGGAATGATACTTGCGTGGGAAAAACAAAAAATAAAACATCGCAACAAAAACGATTGCACAGTATTAACGACAATTTTTTTTATCACTAAATTAGAAATTTTAAAGGTGTGATATGTATTCGGTCGTATTTCCACCCATTCACACATCAGTGCAAAAAAGTATTAGCAAAATACACCGGTAATAAAAAATTTACAGTTTTACAAAAATTCAGGCTTATGGTATTTTAAAGGCACGCCTATGTTAAGTTTTCTGTGGTGAATTCAAGCGCTTGTGCATTTCAGTTTAGTCGTTAGGGACATTTGGTTATATCGTTATCACCTTGTATAGAAAGGTGCACCCAACAGAAGCGAACATTCTTTTTATTGCTATTAGCACAATGTGGGGAGGGAGGGGGGGGGGGGCGAAAGACCACATAAGGAAAACATTACACTTCAAATTAACCTATAACCTTTTCAAGGCAATGTTCACTGGGAGAAACACACTTGGAAAAGTGCTGCAAGAAAAAAAAAAACACTCGCTTAACTAAGAAATACACGATCAATAAACTGCATACACGTAACAATGCAGAATCTTGGCATCAGCAACATTTGTGTGGTCTCCGTTAACTCTTACGTCACGTAATTACTTAAACCTCTTAGGTGCACGCATTTTTGCACTCGTTTATAAGTTTCTTTTATGGAGTTACTGGCTGGTCTCGATCTTGCCTCCTCCCTGATGCTACCCGCTCCACACTACAGTCGATAGAGCATGGGAAAGGCGAACGACAAACTACATGGTATTAAAAATACATCAGATTGATGTAAATGAGCACTCCACCATAAATTCATACTTCGGTTAGGGTGCTAGATTTATGCCTAAACCTCATCCTTTGTAAACTCTACCATACTCATTTCTTGGTTCCTTGTAATTTTTTTTTTATTTGTTTGAACTAAAAATGTATCACTATTATCAAGGGAATAGACTGGTGGGGCGATTTATTAACTCTTGGGAATGTAACATTGCATAATTAGTGGGGACCGTAGTTCTTTGGAAGTTTGTAACCCAAACTTAGTCGGGGCTTTCCACTAGTTACTTATAAAGTAATGGAAATTACGTGGCAAAGGAACACGAAAAAAATATCTTTACTTTAGACTTACCCAAGGCTAAACTATCAAGATATTTTTTCTGTGAATATAGAGGGTTTAACATTTCGTATGTTATGCATCCTGTGGCAAACTGTCCTTTCATAAAAGATTTGACTTAAACTTGGAGCTGAGCAAAACCAGATCCAAGAAGTTTCAAAACCTTGTTAAGACATTCCTCAATCCTAAAGAAAAGTCAAGATTTTTTTAACAAACCATAACAAACTAACAAAATACCGCCACGAAATTTGAAAAAGTCAAGTAGACTTGCGCACAAACCACACGAAAAAAGATAAAAGCTTTATTTCAGACTTAACACAAGGCTGAAGTTACTACAAAGATTTCGTTTTTTTTATGCTCGAGGGTTTAACATTTAATCTGGTAATGAATCCTGCAGCTAACTGTTCGTAAAGGATTTGATTTTAACTTGGGAGGTGAGTAAAACCAGATTCATTAAGTATTTAAACCTTATTGTTACAACATTTGCTTAACCCTAAATACAATAAATTTTTTTTTACCAACAATAACAAGCAAACCAAATACCGCCACAGTTACCGTACTTTTACAGGCATTAAATCAATTTTTTTTTAACTTAAATGGAGGCATTCACAACCAACAGAACAACTATACAGATGATGAAACCATTTGAAATTAACGATTAGCAGTTAGACGTGGGTCGACTGCTCAAATCAGATTTAACGCAGAATTTCACATTGAACTAAGCTAACAAACACAGGTATTAAATTTTCACGAGCGAGTTGTACCAAGCTAAATCTGTAGATAGGATGATCGCCAAGATTAGACCACGAAGCCGTAGCAGTAACAACAGAAGTGCAATAGGCATTTTCTACTGCTCTCTCCCTTCAGCCTTACTTTGTCTTTATGAAAGCCTAGGTAAACAAAAAAGTAGACACAGAGTATTCTGTACTGACGAACCCAAACAAGGGCGACATAGTCTGTCGCGACATCTCTATGGGTGAGAGCAGCTTGATTTTGAAAGTATCCTGCAATCATAAATTATATTACCGTTGATACCTCTACAAGGTAACAGTGAGAACTAACCCTCACCATGTAATATAATGGTCATGTCGCCAATATATTACATGACCATTATATTATTAATAACTATCATGTGAAACCACCAGTTTCAGGGGACATAAATTAAAATACAAATTATTGTCATCTTATCCTGACACCAGATTACCCATGTTTACCAACTTCTCGACTACTCCGGGCTTTGTATGAACTACTAGATTGTTTTCTTTTGGACACATCACGCTATTCTACACTCACATTTTGTAGTACTGAGGGACTTTACTAGTAGCAAACAGCAGTGAATGCCATCTAGCCTAAGACCTACACTG
The DNA here is from genome assembly GCA_023313725.1 of Lithobius niger. Taxonomy (NCBI): domain Eukaryota; kingdom Metazoa; phylum Arthropoda; class Chilopoda; order Lithobiomorpha; family Lithobiidae; genus Lithobius; species Lithobius niger. Next base: position 72,776 of record JAHWFP010069920.1, on the reverse strand, counting down.
CGACCCTGCTACTCTTTAACTGGTATTTTATTTTATTGCAACATGACAAATTAAATTAGAATTACCAAACTGCAATTCTGGAACTGTTCCTTATCTTACAGAAAACTTGTTCTTAATTCCGAGTACATAAGCAACATCCGCATCGAACAACATGCGGCATGACCACAAAATACCAACACTTTTGTTTTACACTTTGTTTTATAAATGAATTTGTAATCTCTCCCCCCCCCCCCGACCTCCCCCAACTTTTATATGTAGCAAATTTAACACAGTACATTTTCTGAGGTATTTTAATCCCCCCCTCCCCCCCTAACGCATGAAAGTTCTTCTTAAGAAATATCTTAATGAGAACATTCATGGTGTCTGGGGAAGATGAGAATACTATAATAACTACTGTCATAGACACAGCAAGGCGCCTGTATGTAGAATGAAAGTCACAATACGTGAAAACTCAACAGCAGGCCATGCCGATGCCAACAATAAATTATAATTACAAAAAAGCATGTAGTGGAAACCCAACAATAAACTTAATCTAAGTGAAAGTTTCTACCTTCATGAAATATTAAGTTTAGTATTGTGTTTCACTACAGACATTTAAGTGCTAACCCGAAAATGGCTACCGTGATCACCTTGAGAAAATTGTTAGACTCGCTGTAAATCGCATATGGCAGTTCGGAATACTCGGCAGTGCTGGGCAAAGGGGCCTTAACCCCTTCAAGACCAAGCATGAAAGTTGGACAAAAGAATTCAAGTCCAGCAACTTGAGAGGGTTCCCTGGGCACCTGAACACAATAAACAAAACGTAGCCAAGTGGATAGTGTCACGGCCTCCAAGCTAAAAGGACAGTACGTCTTTGGGGTTGTTTATTTTCTTCCCCATGCATGCAAATTCTCCTTAAGAGTTATCTTAAGGAAAATGCATGCTATCAGGGGACGAAGAGAACGCCACAAAAACAATTACTGTCGTCTGTCATAAATACAGTAAGTACGGCCGTTACACGTAAAATCAAACCTGCTATTTCGCTTGCTGAAACCGTATTCGTTTCGCCATTGACGTAAAATCAAAGTTACAATTTGTGATAACGTTTGCTGCTGAAAACTTGCAATCATTTTTAGGAGGGAGTTTTCACTGCACACGTTTCGTGGCAAGCAGTAAAGTGGTTACACAATACAAGTGAAGCAAGAGGTATACGAATGGGTTCAGCTGGGTACAACCTTCACGAATGTGAATTGTGCGGCACTCGTCATTCGGCCAGTAGACATTAAAATTCACTCGCCATTTAGACCCAATTTTAGCAGTTGTGCAGCTACTTCATGTTTAAATATTAGTAGCAGTATAGCATGCTTGGGAGTATAGCCCTTTTAATACTACATGCAACGCCGCAAACCAGTTGTTTCTAGCTAGTACGGTTCCCGAGATATGACAATTTGAGCATCAAAGTTTGTTCGTCAGCAGCTATTTTGGTGAGTAGTGCAAAAAATCAAGTCGCCAACTGCTAAATTTCCCTCTCCATTCAGCGAGTGACATTGGTAAAGGTTGAAGCCTGTGTAGTCCGTTGCCTTTTCTGCCCACAACCTTGTGCAGCTCAAAGGGAAACCTAGTTCATGCTAACAAACAAAAAGATCCTAAAGATGAAAGAGTAACAACCATTAACGAGCAGGCTGACTTAACCGTATTAAAAAACTTGACAAATGTTATATATGTGCTGGGTACCACTAAACATCCAGACACGAAATTAGGTTCAAATTGTAGCAAAATTAAGAAACTGGAATGCACTAATGCCACGGTGGACAGCAGTCGCAAACTAAATATTCGTAGCACCTATACGTTCTGATGTTTAGTATAGTTTTCTCAAATCTAACTAGACCAAATGAGTATTGGCACACGACTCGAGTGAAATTTATTAAAGTTTAGCCAGAATGAATGATCCCAAAGAACGTCGTTAACTATTTAAACCTTAGTGCAATGGAAATTAAACGGCAAACCTCATGCAGAAAGATGAAAGTTTTACTTCAGTTCAGACTTGCACAAGGCTGAACCAGAAAGTTTTCATTTTTTTAACACTCATGGTTACGTTTGATCTCACAAAGACAATTTCACGTTCAAATTCAAAAAACATCAAACCCGAATATGCGAATCTGCGAATTTTCGACAGGCTGCTGACTAAGGATGGAAAATTTAGTCCGTCCGTCTTCTTCAGGCCACCACAAGTAATAATTTACAAAATTTACATTATTTACAATGTCCGACGTGCATCCTCTGTTGTGGAAAGCAGACGACGACCACGATTCGTAGCCCTCAGCATTTACAAGGCGGCTCAATGCCACTTTTTCGCAAGGCGCTCGCTCAGTTCCGTACATTGATCTATTATGCATCCGGCAGGTAAATGTCAGTTCACAAAGGATTCTTTTAAACTACAAACGAGCTTCAAGAAGTTTCAAAATAATTAAGACATTAATTGCTCAATGCTAAATACAAGTCACTTTTTTTTTGTGTGCAAACCGTAGAAAACTAAATACGCCCAGGCTTTAAAAGGGGCAAAGTCTAAGAATTGAGTTCAAAATACTGCTTTCACTGGCTGCCCAAGACATGTTAATATGAACAAAAATAAGGAGCTTGCAATTTTTGTTTCGCCAATAAAATCGGCATGTCGCCGTTTGTTGGCTGGACATCTGTAGCCACGTAGCGGGGCACGAAGTAAACTACGAAAACCGCCAGTTTTAGATTGTAATAATTTAGAATACACATTGTTGCCGTCCTACCCTGATGCCAGATCACCCTTGTTATCCGACTTCTTGACTACGCTGACCTCTAGGAGGCTTCGTATGAACAATATGATTGTTTGTATTGGGGCGGCTGAAACTGCATTTTTTTAGTACGGAGATGAGCCAAACAGCAGTGGAGACCATCTGGGCTAACATTTACGCCATTATTGCCAATCAGGATAATAAATGGTTAAATGTTCGCACAACAACCAAGATGTCATCAATAATGTAAATATAATGGAATCAAGTTCAAATCATAGGAGATGTCAGCATGGTTTCTTGAGCCGTGTGCCCAGAAATAAACTCTTCAGTTTTATAATGTAACGAACGGATACTAAAACGTTGTTTAATTACCGTAGTTTGATTACCTTGAGAAAAATATCACACTCACTGCGAATGTATTTCAAATACAAACAAATCCTCTAATAACCTTGAAGATCACGGTGAAATTATTAAATCACCCGTGGCGGTTTGGAATGGTCGGAAGCACTGAGCAAAAGCTCCCTAACCCCTTCAAGACTAGACATGAGAGCGTGACACGAGAAGGAAAAATACTAAGTCTAGCGAAGAAAAGCAAGCCTTGTGAGGGTTCCCTGTGAACCCGAGTACAGTGAGCAGCCATAGCCGAGTGGATATCGTCATGACGTCCCAAGTTAAGAGAACAAAAATTGAATTGTGTTTCCAACCACAGCATAAATGGAGCTATACTAATTTTTGATGTGACAATTGCAATTCTTGAACGAGTTCCTTTAGAAATACAAGTACACAAACATCTTTCATAATTACGGGCAGGTAGAAACCACCACTATGTAAAACACCGACATTGAACAATCTGCGTGTGAGCACAATATACTACCAACAATACGTTTTGGGTGAAAAACCAGACACTTTTGTTTTGACTTTTCAATTCCAGTTTTCCAAACTGGATTTGGAACTAAAAATTTGTTTTATAAATGAATTCTTTACTCTCCTCAACCCCAAAACTTATATATACAGCAAATTTTACGGTTTAGTCTTCTGGGATATTTAACTCCCCTCCTAATGCATGCAAATAATTCTTCAAGGGTTATCTTAAGAAAATTCATGGTATCCAGAGACGAGGAAAATAGGCCTACTGCAAAAACTACTATCATAAATAAAGTAAGGCTGCTACTCGTAGATAATACGTGAAAACTCAATAGTAAGCTGCACTGATGCCCAATTCAGTAAATATTAATTTCAGTATTGTGTTTCTGCAGAAGTTTCATTGCAAACAAGGAGTTCGGCTTCCCAGGAACCCGAGCATAAGCAAATCAAACCGGACTGGATAGCGTCTCAGCGTTTGAGTTAAGAGGACCTGGGATCGAGTCGCATCCCCGACTTACGCACCTATGGGACTCTTTCGCATTTTCAATCTCAATTGTACAAACTTACAATTTGTTTTATAAATTATCCCCCCCCCCCCCTCATATGTAGCAAATATTAAATGGTACATTTTCTGGAGTATTTTATTCTCCTCCCAATACATGCAAGTTCTCCTTAAGCGTTATCTTAAAAAGAAATTTCATGCTCTCAGGAGATGAAGAGAATACTACAAAAACTACCATCGTAAATGCAATACGCTGCGCCGTTGCAAAAATGCATTCGGAGATGCTGTAAGTATCTGGATGTGAAGCTTCCAGTTTCAATGTTGTAAACTTGCTGTCATCTTTAGGAGGGAGTTACGCATTGGAAGCCATCTAACACACTTTAAGTTAACTGAAAGTTCTGCTTTCACTAAATTTTAAGTTATATTAGGGCATCCACTGCATAAGTTAAAAAAAAAAACAGCAAAGTGGTACAAGTCAAGGAGAGAGTTATGGTTAAAATAACATGAACCTACAGTACAGTAGTAATTAGCTGTTCCAAAGCCACAAACTATTTACGACGATCGGATGATGAAAATGGGTTCAAAATACAACACGTCAATGGGATATTCTAGTTCGGCTATAGCCGAAATTAATTTGTTATGATAAAGTGGTTTAAACCCGAATAATTATGTGCTATGACTAGATCATCACTTTACCAACTAAAATAGCGAGGATGCGGGTATTCATTCACCCATTTTGTAATGGTGCTTGTGTACCATCTACTGAATGAGATGTAATCAGGGGTGCACTTCTTACTGGACAAAATTCACGCAGAACGCAAATGGTTCCAATTTTCCATGGACTTTCACTAATCTACACTTAAAACGAGCATTTTGAGCACCCTTTGATGTTCTTGTGTTACTGTATGCTACATGACCTGTCTTCTCTGTTTCTTGGAGCAGAACACAGAGCTCATGAATAAAGGACTAAAGCTATCGCTTTTCACGATTTCTTTAGCCAGAGTAAAATGAGCCTGTCAGCTTTCAAAATATAGAAGACGAGCCTGGATACTTCACAAAAGTTAGGTAATATAGAAACTCGTGTCCATTTGTACGAAGATTGAGGGTTAAATTTTTATGATTTTTTTTGCTGCTTAGCCGGTTATGTGAAAGGTGTAAAAGGTGAAAGGTTACCGTACAACAGATGAAAAGTTCTAAAAACAGTCACTAAGGTGTCCCAGCTCTGTGTGAAATGTAAATAAAACTGCAGTTCCCACATACACTCTAGTTACAGCAAAATATCAGAAAATACTAAATTAGTAACCGTACAATCAGCACTTACGTATGGTGTAAGTAAGGGCTACATGACTCTTAAAACCCAGCCAAACTAATAATTTTAGGAATACATTCCATTAAAAATATAACTTTTAATTTGCAAAGTATCTCCATACGAGAACTTGTAGGTTTTATTTTGGCTACGAAATTCAACAATTTTAATAATTAAACAAAAAAATATTGCTTATCAAACAAAGACACTTCCGTTGCCGATGCCAAGAGATCACACAATACATGCATAGAAAGAAAAATCATTCACCACAGTAAAATTGTGTCCTTCAGAGCACAAAAAGTGGTTTTTTTTTTTTGGAGTAAGTGATAGCCCACACTACTGAAACCGTTTCAAATGGTCATGTGAACCCCGCAGCAAATTCAAAAACAGAAAACGCATAAGTTCAAAGCTAACTTATTAACTTCAAAAAAGGAAGTTTGTGTGTGTGAGCTTTACTGGGCACATAAAAAGATGTTTATGTAGCATAATCACACATTTGTTACGTCACGTGCAGTTGGGATTATTCGTCAAGCTTCAGCCTGCAAATAGAATTGATTTCAGCCGAGTTATCAACTATGATGGGATGACCAGGGGAGTTCATCGTGATGCGAATAGTTTTTTTCCCCCAATCTTTTTCAACTCCTCTGAGGTAATTTTATCAGGAAAAAAGTGCAGCACGGACTGTGCGATTATTTTTTTAAATTAACAAAGTTTGGGAAGTAGGACGAAAGATATTTAACCACAAAAATGTAGTGCCGTTGGAGACAGTGCAGCCGGTTCATTCATGGCCAAATCATTTTTCCACGAAAAGTATACATTTCATTGAAGTTAGGCTAGGTGTTGCCTCACGAAATAGAATGTTTGCTTTCTGCGTAGTCACCACTTTCCAGAAATTGCTTTAACGTTCTGGCCTGCAACCCGCTAGGGCAACTTACAGTGCTCCCATGACCCCTCCCCCTACATAATTCGGCGGGAATCTTTCTACCTAGCCGCACCACCTTACACTACAAACAGGATAGAAAGCCAAATGGGCTCAATAAGTGTTAAAATAAATATGGGTGCAAACCTATTTACGTTCCCTTTTGGACTTAAATGTAAGACTACCTGAGCGGGGAAATCAAACTCATGCTCTTTGAAACCAAAGGCCAGAGTCCTACCGCTCAGCCATACTCACATGGCCATCTGTATTTGCATCCATATTTATCTAACACTTTAAACTAGCTTCCAGATTCCGCTCCTGGGATGACGAATTCAAGTGGCCTGGAATTTATAAGGTCATCTGCTGGCATTCACAATATGTGTGAAAGAACAACGAATAATGCCTACAAGTACCTTTAATAGTGCTTGCATGTAACAAGCTATATAAAGAAAAGTGTAGGATTTTTTTTTTTTTAGTTTTATGGGGTATTGTTATCAACCATATGTGCTGAACATAACACTTTTATAATCATTAGATTTTAAAACCTAAACTGTAGAGAGTTTTAAAAGAACTTGGGTCAGTGCACTCTTCTGTCAACTGAATTCCCGAAAAGACTCAACTTGATGGCACACTTCAAATCCGAAAACTGCTAATAAATGATTATATCCAACATTAGCAACGATAACACTTGGTTGATTCTTAATTGCTAGATGATAACCAAAGAATGAAATATTGGTTCTTTGAAACAGTACAAATGCCAAACTACAACAAAATACATTCGTGCTGGCCTGTGAATTATTTTGACCTCAACGTTTGCACTCAGGGCTCAGAGTCTTAAATCTCAACGTAAATCATACAATCCAAAGGCACAAATACACTACTTACGAAAGAGGCACCGGTACCTTCACTGTTTGTTATTAGGCAATACAAACCCAAGAGAACAAACGCTGTTCCACGTTCCTCGTAACTCAGTAGTCTTTGCTTGGCTTGCATAAATTTTATCGTAAAGCGCCAAATGTGTTGACTAGATTTACTCAAAAGTTGGTGGAGGCATAGCTGTGATGACTGCTTTCATAAAAGCTGCTGCCAGCAGTGCCGAGTGCGGCTGCCACTCTTTACGACGAGTGCCGTCGCGGTAATCTGCAATTCCTCGAATGAACATGTAGCAGTCCTTGCGGTTGCCGTATATGGAATCTACCACAGCGTCAAACTCATGATCCATGGCGATGATGTCATACTTGTCTGAAAAATCCTGGCGCATGGAGTCGTCCCGTACGATGTGGCGTCCTGATCCGATGGCACCAAAGTGGACCCTCGGTAGGCCATCCTTGCGAAAGACGTTACAACCTTCGGGGGCAACAGGGTGCGCCACTTCAATGACGTCCTTACCGCCGAGGGACATGTACAGTTTGTCAGTGTCAGTCGACGGTCTATAGAAGTTGGCTTCCTGGTCTTCGAGATTCTTCAAGCCGTCCTCGATGTAAGGCTGTAGTGTGTTGTACGCAACTCCGTCCGCTGACTCATCCACGACGGATTTGGCGACCTCTTGGAGTTGAAGGCTTTGTGGCTGCCAGGTTTTCGTGTCGAACGAGCAGTCCCCCGAATCGTGACGCTTGGCTTGCTCACAATAAGCGTAAATGTAGTTTTTGCCAGGGGGTGGTGCCGACACCACAATGTCTCCCAGCCGAACGTGCCGGGAATAATCTGTGTAATGAGGAATGCCACCCCCAACCCCAACTAAGAACACATGATCCACCTTCTGGAAACAACCTGCAAATAAATAAAAAATAGACGTGTGCAGCCGATCAAAAACAAAGCATGAAAACAGCACCACCACCTACAAATCTAATGCTAAGGTTGTTGCGGAACTAGGCTTTGCAACAAGAGTTTATAAAATGGTTATTAGTTCTATGGTTACAAATTCCACTCGCTGCACATTTTTAATTTTACTTTTAAGATTGTAGCATTTAAGATAACTAGTTACAAGACAATCACTACGCAACAAGTTTCAGGTACCACTCTCAAAAGGTGATGATTATTGACTAATAGTTTTTGATTCCGAACATAAGCAACAAGAAATTGGGTCATAATTTTGTTGTCAATTAGTCAATCACAAAAATCTGTGACAAAGTAAATTTGCAGATCTACTGGATAACAATGGAAACCATTTTAGGTGAACCCTCTTACGACATAATGAATGCTATTTAACATACGAGTAAAACAAAATATTTTTCATTGTACACAGAGGGATGTTTACAAAGGAGGATAAGAAATTAACAACCACCATTTTAGGTCTACAGCAAGAATGTTCATTGGAATAGTGGAGTGCTGGAGTGTGGACAATGTGGTGTAAGTCTCTTAGGCTTTTGCCTGAGGAAAACAACCAGTACAAGTGTTGTCGAAAATTTGTAAGTCTTAGTGGAAGCTTGAACAATTTTGGTTGTGCGTTTTGGACTGTGGATTTTAGATTTGCAGTACGTTTTTGGGATTAGGTCAATAATTGACACGGCCCAATTATCTGCTGAACAATAAATAGCCTACTCTTATTTTAGCTGAAAGTCTACTTCAGGGTGAACACAAGCATCCCATATTCTTGGCCGTACTTTACGTTCCAAAATACAAAAAGAGCGATTGACATCCATTGCAAACATGATTTTTACTAAAAACATTGTTAATAGAACTACTGTGAAATTCAAAATCAACAGTGAAATGGCTTATTTCTTCCATAATTGCTTAATTTCACACAGAAGACACTCTCACAGTCTTGCTAATTTTCAACAGTACCCTTACTGTCTTCATCAGGCCCTCCAAAGTTCAATTTAGGTCTCTGGTTACATCCTTGCTTGTTGTCAGTTGTTTGGATTTCAAATGAAGACAGTAGGGGTACTGTTGAAAATTAGCAAGACTGTGCGAGTGTCTTCTATATGAAATTAAGCGATTACGGAAGAAATAAGCCGTTTGACTGATGATTTTTACATAATTTAAACGCTTTTCCCCATACTTTATTTTAATTTTGTTACCACTAAATTGTTGGACGCTTCATTTTTTACTAAGTAGCTAGCGATTTCACCTTTCAACAATTTTTGTTTTTTCCTACTGATTTGCAATTTGGAAAATAATTGGTGGTCGTTAAATGTCAAGTATACTGGTAAGAATAGAACAAAAGTAAAAATGTGAAAAACAAACTATGCACCAAATCTCATTTTTTGTGTGTGTGTGTTTGGAGGGTTAAGGGTAAGAATTGAGACAAAAAGCCCAATTTTCGGGGGAGGGGGGTCAAAATTGTTTTTTATTGCCTTATCGAAAATATACACTACCTGTAAATTCTTGCATTCAGTTCCTGGATGAGAGTTCCTGGATGACTCATCCAGGAACTGAATGCAAAAATTTACCATGTACTGTAGTGTATATTTTCGTGCTGGCTAATAGAAATTAATTTTATCTTTAAAATAAGGTTTATTTAACTCGACGAAACTCGAAAAACTACAAAGTCAAACTCGACTTGAAATCTTGAATTTTGCACATCCCTAAGTAGTTTTCATGGTTAACTGGTTCTCTAAGGTTTGAACTTGGCGGATAGCCAGTACACTCTTCCTTTTCATCATCTGCTGCTGTCACATTCTCAAAGGTTACCCGTCGTCGTTTGAGGCCGATTTAGGTATTGATCTTTTTTGTATGTTCCCGCTATCATCAAGAATGGAATTACACCAATAAAACCTACATTACAGCTGCGATCACTCACTTTTAAGAAATAGGTAGTAGAAGATAACGAATGAAACCAACAGCATTTGGCACGAGTCAACCAAACTGAAAACTGTTTGAAAGATTGCCGAAGTACTGTTGAATCATTTCGACACTTAGCGGCCCCCGATCTGACACAAAAATGAATGTTTAAGGTCATATGCTCCGTAACATCCACTCCTACCAGCTACATCACCAAATCTGAAATCCAATATTTTTTTAGCTCCAGCTGGGCAACTGACCAAAAATGGTGGCCGTGTTCCACATTCCATAAACTTTTTGTTGCAAAATTCATGCCAGAAAACACGCACAGTAACTAAATTTACTATCACAGATTGATAAGTTAATAACTAACAAAAACCACACTAGAAGGTAGCGCAGCGCAACGCAAACACACACAGGATTACACTACCACACGACATAACATTAATACACAAGTACGTATAACTATATTATTGGGATGGAAGAGCCAAGGTCAGCTTTTCAAATTATCCATGTTTCACAGACAAACAGCAACTGTTATTTGCTAAGCCGTAATGTTTACATGCAAGTCTACCACATTTTTAACGTACAATAGACGCTTCCTCGCTGTAAAGTGAAAGTTTCAATTACAGTATTACAGTGTTGACCAAAAAACGAAAAGCAACTTTATTTTTTGATTCAGTTCAGGTTCACAACAGGATGCCGGCTTACGGTTTGGTAAGTATGGCTCGAGTAGTCATTTGTCCTTGCTTATGGCGGTGCATATTCCCTATAACCAATTCGTATAGTCATACGGAGATACGAGGGCAGACAACACCACATCGAAACATTTTCCAAAATTGAGAACTGAAAGCCATTTCAGCCTGTCTGGCAGCAGCTTATTCCACAGGTTGCAAACGGAATACAAATCTTTCCAATCGTATTGAAATTCGAGAGTGTTATTTCACATCCTCGGCTACTGTGATTTCTGGTAATAGGTTCACCAGCAATAACATTTATGCCTTCAAATTGAGGGTATGATCCCCACGAACACATCGATATGACAAGAGTGGGTAGTCAACGGCTTTATAGACCTTCTCTGTAGAACAAGTTTGACTAACCATTGAACAACTTTGTCTAATTTTGTAACATCGCTACAATTAGAGTTATCAAATTTTGCAAGCACACAAATAAAATGACAGAAAACTTGCATCGTTCGCAATGGACGTCGGTAACAAGCGGCATACTTTCTTTATTTCTATGTCAGCGTTGTGACAGTGCATTACGGAACAGCATAGTTAGTAACTAAACAGATGTTAGGTAATGCTACCGACTATGCTAAATGCAACGTGCTTACATACATTTGCTAGTCTGACTGTGGTGGTGTGTATGTTCAGGCACGTGCAGAAATAAAGCCAGACAACAGAAGTTTACAACAAGTTTTAATGGCCGAATTCTAAAACTTCACCAATGCTTGATAAGTGCGTTGGGAGTCCCCGTCTCTGACTGCAAAGGTGACAGAAAAAGAATACTTTTAAAAATTCAAAAAAAAAGTAGGATATTGAACAAAAACCAGATGGCCTCCCATTTACAAGAAAAGCTGACCTTGACTATCCAACTAAACACAGCTACACAGATTTCACAGAAAAGAACAACACTCAAGATACACACGACGTGTTTGCCTTACAGATTTTAAATTTGGAATGTGTTCGCCAAACAGTTACTGGATTTGCAGAAGTGCATACATTAATACATTTTAAAACCAAACAAACATTTATTACATCTGAATAAAAGGATGATGAAAATTATACTTTACGCTTCAACAAGTGTGCATTACCACAAACACTAACAAGTCAGTAGCTAGTACTCTAAATAGGTTGGTTTGGAAGGGACTCCCAGAAGATTTTTTATCTTGCGGAGGACACGAACATTGAATACCCAAAACTATAGGGCTAAGTGGTCACAGCGGTTACCTGGGTAAACAGTAACCACAGACAATAATAGGTTTTAGACTTGACAGTTCGATTAATCGACTGCAAAATAATCCAGCCCTTTGAGAATCCATACAACACGCGTGGATTTTCAGCGGAGTGTGCAAAGTTTTGAAAAACACTGCTAAATTCAAAAACAAAACTAATTTCGGAAATATTTCAGTGTGCTTGCTGTGAGGATAAGCAATACTAGAAAAATTGAAGTAGAGCCAAGTATGAAACTTGACCTAGAACTCGATCCGTTGCTTGCATCCATACTCGGAAACCTCAAATCCGTTAAAAATGCGACAACCTGGGTTCTGAACCAAATACAGACCTTTTCTAAGCGCAGAACTTGCGCTTTCCCTCCCATTTTTTTCAGTATTGCAGTTTTGATGCTAAATTCATTAATTTTTTTTATATGCAGACACTAGCAACCGACACAGTAGAAATCACATAAGAGGGACATATGTTGTCGGATATGCGTTGTAAAGGAAATATTTGTGTGGGTTGTATATGCAGTTTTTTTTCCCTTCAATTGGGGGAATGCAGACCAACAGTGTTTACAAAAACGAAAGCTTTTAGTCGATACATGGTAACAAAATATGTTTTAAATAATAAGCTCCAAATTATTCCTTTAAAATTTTCCGTCATTAAATTCCAGGCTTTTCTAGCCTATTGCCAATCCCCCAGAATTCCACACCTGGAAAAGGTCACAACTTCCAGACACTTTCAGCTAGTGTACGAATCCTGGGTAAAACTTGGCCAATTTTTGGTCGATTATAACATTCCAATACCGTATTAACAAATTGGTCGTCAAATTTGGTGGTATAAATTAAAAGCAAGTGGCTACTAAAACTGTTTTCTAAGTCATATAGCCTCACTTTGATTTGTGCTAGCCTATTTTGCTTATTTTTCGGTTTTGCCCAAACTTTAAACATACTGTCCTGGTCTGTTCTGCCTGCCACTTTAAGGACATTCGAGTTTCTTCCTTTGCAGAAATGTAACACGACCATTGCCAATTCGGATTTCAAATTTTATAGCTCGTTTGAAGTGACTCGACACATTTAGCCAATTACTTCTTGGCATGTGCACTTTTCAACTTAATTTATTATTATTACCAATTTTACGTGTGCTTTTTAATTTCAATCAATTCAAACAGAAATTTTTCTTTGTTGCCCGATAAACTAATCTCAGTAAAGTAAATGGGACACGACCCACCATTTACTATTTTTTTAAATAATTGAAAAGTAGATGAAATTTTTGCCTGGAGTACCCCAGTAGGCTGAGTACCCTAATGGAAAATGATTTTTGCAAAATTTCTGTCATCCTTAACAAATAACCCTTGTTCTGTAACCAACAATAGGAGTATTTTTAGCGCTTCGCTTGGTATTAGCAACATTGAAATCTCTCGATTCGGATCCAATTTCGTGACAGAACGTCAGTGATATTATCAATTAGTTTTAAATCTAGTTTTTAATGGAATGATGGTAATTGATGCAGCTGTTACCACTAAAACGATGGCTTCTGCACAAATGTAGGCTTAATCAAAAAAACTAAGACGTAAAAGTGGCCTTTGTTAAAGCGAACAGCAAAAATATGAAGTGTGACATTTTGGGATTTGCTTTACTCTTGTATTATTGTTTAAACAATTCCCTTACTTTGAAGTCTAAACTTCCATTAAAATTTCAATTAACATGAAGGACTATTTGGCGGAATTACAGCCACAATAAAATCTGTATTGTTGTTAAGCCTAAGCTGCAAAGAAAAACAAGCCTAGCAAAGCAAGTTTTCGGCATTGGCTTTAAGCAGCGCCTCATCACATGGGAAACCAATTAAAACACAAGACCATTTCAAACACTCAGGAAAGGTTAAAGACAGAATGAAAGAAAGAAAGATGTGTTTGCTTATTAACAGAAAGAAAGAATAAAGAACAAAGAAGGGGCAACTTACTACGACCTCTTTCATGCTGTTGTAGTAACATGTGGTTGTACTTTTCGAGGTTCTCTATCTCTTCCCCCCTCCCCCAACCCAATACAATACTTTTTTTTTAGTTCCCTACAATAATTATTGTGAGATTCATTGAAAACGTAATAAAACAATACTCTATGAAATTCATTCTATAACTTTTCCATGAAAAGGCAAGGACGACAAATGTTTATTAAACAATTACTAGACAATTTCGTTACACATTGTAGCAAGCTGTAAGTGACAAATTTTGTTCTACTAATCGATACGACTACAGTCAAAACTCGTTATAACGAAACGCACGGGGAACCATTTGTACTTCGTTAAAAAATGTTTTATTAAAATATAAAAAACTAAACAAAAAATTTTGTTGCCGTACTTAATTTAATAAAACTGCAAAGTTATGTAAAACAGTTTTGTGCTGGTGTCTTAAAACCAGTCAAAATAAAACGGCTTCGAGATTTTCATACAGGGCAGGTTGCATACGTTTTGCGTGCTACCGATCGCTTTCTTTCTTCATAGAATGTTAAAATCTTGTTAGCTATTGTATACTATTTCAAAATCCTTCGCAGTTCTTTATTCGTTGCTTTTATTTCGAGAAAGCTCTTTTGTTTGCCCGACATCGTAGCAAGGCAGTAAGTAACATATGTCTAATGCGAATGGACAGCAACACTACCTGCTAGACATGAGTGATCGCTGAAACACTTTGCCAGACTTGAGTATTTGAGAAAGCTGTAGCGCGACACGGAAACCTTCAGCTCTTCTTACCGTTAATTGATTTTCACAAATTTTCATTGATAGTTAAGCTCAAATTTTGTTACCAAGTCTGTAGGGACAAGACGATTACTGCGTTACAACGTATAATTTGTAATATCGTAATTCGACACAATGCGTTTTCAAATGTAGAAATAGTTACGGCCACTGCCAGCGTAACATCAAATTTCTTTTCGTTAAATTGTGCGTTGTTATAACGAACATTAACTGTATTGGAGTGACCGATGTGTTAACGTTTTTTTTTTCTTTTACAATTGTGCTTCGACATAAACTGTGCAAACTAATGTTCCACATAGAAAGCGAAACTTAATTTCCTGTTATGCAAATTTCCATGGTATTCCATGGTTAGTAGTGCATTTTTAATGTTTTTTCAAGCAGCTTTCATTTCAAGGCCTTGAATTGCATTTTCAGTTTCCAGGGCATTTCTAGGTTTTCAAGGATTCATATGAACCCTGGACATACCACAAAAAGTACATAAAAAAAATATGTTGCCCACAATTAGAGAGTGGCATCAAGGTATCACTAACAAATTCACACCAAACCGCATACACTGCATATGAAACCTTAGGTGCCGTCATCAACGAACGGTCAACATGTTAAATAATGCTTGTTTACCAAAGCGCTTCTCAAAAACAGACAAGCTAATTCAAGACTTGACAATATAAGCAAATAAATAGTAAAACCTGGTTTTTGGGGTGTTTTCATATATTGTCACATTAGATGTTGAAATTTATAAATAATAAGTAAGGCTGTACCATATCGGTAAATCTGCAGGCATTCAGTGTATTGGTATTGTATCGGAATCAGTACTTCTTAGCGATTCTTTTAAAGATAACACACTTTAACATCGCTGATAAAGAACTTTGTGTTCCCTGCATGCCGACTGCCATGATTCCAAAAATGGAAGCACAACACGAAGTCTCATCCTGAACAAAAATAAGTATCGGCATCGAGAGATGTGTATTCCCTGCCTTCAGACTGCCGCGATTCCGGAAAAAAGAGCCAGTCTCATTTCAAATGAAGTCAAGTATCGACATCAGTAAAACAAATATACATCGGATGAGTATCTGTATTGGATGGCAGAAGCGGTTTCTGTACGCCTTAATAATTAGTACATAACTAAATATTAAAAGCCACAATTTATTTAAACAACCCCAAGATCAAGATTTACCATCCATTGCCTACGCTATGACTGTAGTTTCCTACATATCAGACACAGAAGTAGTAATCTTAGTTTCTTGCATTTCATGTGCGACTATAAAGTTTCCTTATCCACGCCCTGTAATCCAGCAAATGCGGTGTTACCTAATCTTTGTACAGAACTTAAAATATGTCACTTTGCTGTCTTAAGCAGTAAAACATCCTATAGTTGTTTTAAAAGCGAAAATGAAATACCCGCAACAATTTGTATCTTGAACAGAACAGAACATTAATCTAAACACTGCTAACAAGTAAGAGATGCTACACCGAGTTATTAGTTACGTAAATGCTTTCTAACATTTAGATCCTACTCTCGACATTTAGAGGAAAGAAAAACAAGTACATGAAACACAAATTGGCAATAACGCCGGCAATCAGTTTCTTCTTACCAAGTAGTCTTGTCGTTGAATTTCCGGTGGCAATCATTGCTGCTCTCGAATGCCCAATTGTTGGTAGTTTAGTGGCAACCACTCTGTGTGCACCAATTGTGCCTAATGTGTACACGTTCGATTCGCCTAAACCAAATGAGGAGTGTTAGTGACAATAAATTAAATAATTTCCTTCACCAAGAGCAACAGACCAATTGAAGGTGAAGGTACAATTCTAAACCTGTTGGTCAGCATCATACTAGCTCTCCCTCTTTGGCTTTACACAGGTTCAAAATCATCGCTGCAATTCATACTGTGAAAATACCGATCCGTTATTAAAATAACACCACAATTTCGCTTAAATTCACAACAACATGGACTCTCACTCGTCCAACAAATTTTCGATATCACCCAGATATCTTCGCCTGGGTGATATCGGAAATTTGTTGGACTTGGTGTGAGTCCGTGTTGTGAAGTTAAGAAAAACTGTGGTATTATTTTAATAACAGGTTCAAAATATTTTTAAAAACTGGACAGGGTTTGCTGCCACACGCATTTAATCACCTTTTGCACTTTTCACAACCATCCCGGATAAAACACAGTTGTAAATCAAACTGCAGTTATATTTCGTACTGTGAAACGCCATTACGTCAACAAAATTAGGAAAAAAATTCCACTCACTTTCACAATCAAGACAACCGCTTTGTCCAGCGAATTTTCGATAACTTGCTGTTATCTTCTTAGGGCCTCAAGGATATAGCTCGGACTTTCTACATTGTTCACTTCCGTTCGTCGAAGTAGCTCATTTGAATTCGGCTGGCAACGTTGCCTCCTGTATTTGTACTGTGGGCCTAGTTCTTTCGTCCTCTAGGCCCTTATATCCTAGAGTGAAGAATTTAGTAAACAACAAGCTGGCAGGTCGACTTCATTGTCAGTGGAGAATAGGACGAAAGAACTAGGCCCGCAACACAAATGCAGGAGGTAACGTTGTCGGCTTAACTCAAATGCGCTACTTCAACGAACGGGAGAGAAAGATGTAGAAAGTCCGAGCTATATCCATGAGGCCCGAAGAAGATAACAGCAAGTTGTCAAAACTTCGCTGGACAAAACTGTTGTATTGTGAGTGGAAATTTTTCCGAAATTGTTTTTAACTGCCGTTACTTGTAAGATCACAACAAAACAGGAGAACTCACTGCAAAAAAAAAAGCAAATGCAATACCTAGGTTCTAAGTCAATTTTAGTAATTTACTTCGGGAAACGAAGAGTTTGGACTAAACCAACTTCAGTGGCATGTTTTAATTTTCAGGGCAGACTCAGCTTGGCTACTTTTCGAGACAGGGTTTATATCTTAATGATGAATGAAAATTAAGATAATTAATGAAAATTATTCTGAGAAATGAGCTTCAGCAAATTAGGGAAGTTTGTAATTTGTGGTGCAAGATTCCAGATATTTTTGCTCAGCTTTGAGTGCAGGATAACACACTTCTCTTAATAGTTCACCTCACTTCCAAGCTGCGTTTTCAGCAGAAATTAAATGTGGTGATGAGGGGGTGGCAAGTTGGGATAAGTGATTACTGAACTCGTGGAGTGTTAGTGTTTGCGGTAATGGTTGCGGAAGTGACGTAGGTGTTCACGAATTCAGTATTCGCTTTGTCCTCACTTGTCAACCACTCGCTGTGTATTAAATATCGTCCGAAAATGCAGCAAAATATTCACTAGCATGTTAGCCTATACTCAAGACTGGGTGAGAATCTTTACTATAAATTTAGGCCAGCGAGCTACATGAAGCTTTAAATACGTCAAAGTTTTTAAAAAATTCAAAGCCTCCAATTCTGTTTTTTTCTGAAAGCCTTAGCTCGAGACTCGAGTTATTACCGTACTTAGTTAAAACTTCTATGGGGCCACGTGTGGCTGGAGCCCCTGTTTTCAAAAGGTGGTTTTTTCCCCCCTTCGTATCGAGTTGACAAAAAATAAAACTATGCCTCTACCATAAAATTGTTGTTAAGCAAACTCATTTTCAACTGCTCATTTCTTTAAAGATATTCTAGCCTCACAAAATAAACCGTTAGGCTTACTTGAGGCCTAGCCTCATACATATTTCTTTTTTTTTGGCTCCAGGAATACCATAAATGCCTAAACGTGTCGTACCCAAACATCAAATCTGTATACCAACTCAATTGTCACATTTGCTCCCAGTCACACACTGCAATTACTCTTCAGCAGTATCACTAGGACGGATCCAATGAAAAGAACAATTAAACCTGAAAAAATTTCTGAAAAAGTAAACAATTCAATGACCCAACAAATAGTATCAGAAATGTTTGAACAAATAAAAGGTTTACTGTTAATTTAATTTTTCTACCAATTCATCTGCCAACATGCGGTAACACTAAGTTTTACTTTGGTTAAAGTTCACGACAAATACTCAACTGTTCAATAACGGTGAACCAAGCGTCAAAGGTTTTCACCTCAAATTTGCGAATTTTCAACAACCTTAACTGGATGTCTTCTTCAGGCAGTTAATAAGCCACTAGCAACCACACTCACATTCTTTCCAACTCCAAACTCCTCTTATTGGAAGGAATGTGAATGAGGGTGCTGGTGGCTTAACTGCCTGAAGACGACAACCAGTAAAGGTTTTGAGATGCAAACCTTTGACTTTTGGTTCAGCGTTATTGAACAGTGAGTATTTGACGCTGAACTTGTAAAAACTTTCAGTGTGGTTATATATTTAGCATCATGCAATCTCATTAAGAATATCCTTGCTGATAGCCAAGAGTTAAAAAGTTATCACTGTGCCTCACAGCATTGCGGCATCCTAAACAATATTACCTACATTCCCCCCTCCCCCTCTTAACCTTCCTCTCCGCTACAAAATGCGTCGTATGCTATTACAATACAAAATAAATATTTTCTTGGTTCATTAATTTGTTATAGCGTCATCGCAAAAAAAATCCAAAGAAGCGTGTTTGAATAAAAATGAACGAAATATTTTTCTTTTATTTCTTAAAGAATGATATCCCATTTTTCAATTCACCGTTGTTGTTTTTACCTAAGAGAGCCGAACCTATGCTGGATTACTAGTTACCCTTTTCCCTGTTTGGTAACTGTGGTGTCCTAGGCGGGGACACACCTTAGCCCAGCGTGGGCACCAATGGTAATAAACAACACGGACTACCAGAGTGTAGGCTACAGCTGATAAGACAGCGAACTTCCTGTTTACTGCTCCTTAAATACAGGGAAGTCATGTGATACACTTAAGATTATATACAATTATGGAACAGCCTATTTAGTGGTTAAAGGGTTATCTTGGTAGGGTTAACATATAGACATGAAATTGATGGCTGCCATTGCGGAGCACACAAGTGACGACTCCACAGTAACAAATACAATAAACAATTCACCAGGAACAACGAGTGGTGGACAAAGAACATGACAATGGGTGTTACACATCAAGGAAGAACTACGATGAACCTGACCAACAGAATAACTAGCAGAAGATTAAGGTAAAATTGGACTAATAAGTAATTACCGACGGTTGTGTATCGAACGTAAGTGTCTTTGTTTTCTATCATGGAATCCACTGCGAGTTTTTCGCAGTACTGAGATGTGATAATGGCTATTGTTGGTTGCTGCGCACTAACCACTGCTGGCATTTGGCGAACAACTTTAACTTCTGAAAGTAAAAAGCACAAAAAGGAATGCAAGTCATACACTGAAAAAATTAGCAACATATGCAATGATGAAATATTCACACTGACTGACTACATTGTTTGAGCCCAAGTCACCAAGTAATTTCCTTGCCGACCAAAATAAAATAAGCGCAATTTCTACTTTAAATTTTAAAAAGTTCTCAAGTAACTCCACGCACCACACTGGAGAAGTAGGAGGAGAAATCCTCCCGGCGGAAGAGAGCTTGCTCATCTTGCCGTTCCGCTAGAAATTGATTGCACTGTTTGGCACTTCTCCCGTCAGTCAAATACAGGGGAAGCAAAGTTCACAAAAGAAATGCAATCAGCCAACAAAATTGGTGTAAAATTACTACCGCAGTAATTATCTGCATTTCATCAAGAATAGGACACTAACAGAACTCAAGGCTTTGACAACAGAATTTTCCATTTGCAAAGCCTTGAATTTGGTTCAGATTTATGCCTTCTCAAGGAATTCAAGATTGTGTCAGTAGAGAATTTTACAAGTAATGCTCAAATTCAGAAAAGGAAATACTCTATCGTATTTTGCGAATTTTCGACAGGCAGTTGACGAAAAGATGTAAAATTTGAATGTCAAATTTTGAAGCTGAGCCTTACTTGTAAAAATCTGACCTTTCAAAATTCAAAGTACACGATGGTCAGTATATTGTGTATGTAGCCTGATCAGTAAGAATTTGTGTCATACATCAGATACCCAGATCCAACAAGCCCTACAAGCTTTACGAAATAACCCTTAAATCTCGGCTATTTTGAGCTAGCACAGTGTAGAGAAGAATCTCCTAGGGATCGGCGAGTAGAATAATTTCATTCTAGTCTAGTTCGAGTA
Source organism: Lithobius niger (assembly GCA_023313725.1). Taxonomy (NCBI): domain Eukaryota; kingdom Metazoa; phylum Arthropoda; class Chilopoda; order Lithobiomorpha; family Lithobiidae; genus Lithobius; species Lithobius niger. The sequence continues at coordinate 51,920 of JAHWFP010069920.1, read as the reverse complement.
TAAAGGATACAAGTTTGGATTGCATGGTGTTTTAATTTGTTACAAAAAGTGAACTGCTGATTAATTGGTTGAATGCGTCTCTGGTTGCAAATTGCATACTACAGTAGTTTTAACAAAAAGTTCAAGCCACTTTTCATCGGGTTGATTGCCAACCTTGCTGGTGGAGGGTTACCAGCCATATTGCATTCTGTATTTGAATCAATCTGCTGTCGTGAAATGGGAAGGCCGTATCTCTGAACCATTTACAGTTTGCAGATGTGTGTGGGGAAGAGTATTGCTTTCATCTGCAGTTTTCATAGTGCATTGATTAGCTGGAGCACATGCTATGCACATTGAGCCGAACAGCATAGAGCATGTGTAGGGTACATAGGTAGTGACCGCCCCACTCCCCCAACCCCATCAACTGTGACTATTAACATATTACTAATATAATATCGAGTTGCTGGCACCTTGCTTAACAGTTGTCTACTTTTATGTGTACCCCACCCCTGGGCAGTCTAACGAGTCATACCGTGCACCCTGTTGTCCACTGCGACATACGGCTTACGTGATCCGTACCACATGCCTCTGTTCCGTATCACGATACGGTGATGGCTGCCGTATGGCGACTCATCTGCATGCCTCATGTCAGGTACGTTGGCATGGCGTTCTTTCTGGCATATGCAGTGAGTGGTGAAAGACATAGCATTGCGTTAAGATTAGATGAAGACACCATGTCAAGAGACAACAGTATGGACTTGGAACCTTTCATGTGATGCATAGTAACTGTAAGAACTGTTCACGTTTTAATGGACTCTCGGCTTAGTGGTTCTGTGACATTGTCTGGTCAGGATAAGAGACCATGACGCGACTTTCCGTTCCGTATCACTATTGGCTGCAACTGTATTACTACACAAGACGATCTTTTGAGTGATCCGATCTTGGCCTCGCCTTGCTGCTGGATTGGAGGTGTGAATATTAATACCATTAGCTATGCTGTTGACGTTATTATTTCTCGAAAAACTGGTAACCAGAGATTATAGTGGTTGACGTTTTGCATCTTCAAAAGATGAAAAATGTACACCTTACCACCAACGAAGAAAGCAACATTATTTATTATTTCTGCTCACTTTCGAGCTGGCCTACAATAACTGCTTGATTGGGCTGCACATACTGTCAGCAATTTTATGCTTTGCAGTGTTAGGAAGTGTTTCTTCGTTGCTCATTAACGTACTAGTGATGACATTGTTGCACCCATCTCCGTTCGTAGAACTTAACTAGTAAGAGTGTTTAATTTTAAGTGCTGGGTACATATCACAGATTCTCTTCACGAATATATGGACATTGTGCGCTGCCAGCATGGTTTTCTAACTCCTTTCTAACTTATACAGCAAGTTTAAAACTCTTAACTCGCAAAGCTTTTTTCAGAGTGCTGTACTCTGTGTGGTGACCCATTGCAGCTCAGGTGTACCAAGAAAGCACTCTTATACACTCTCTTAGCCATGCCAGTTGTATTGCAGCAGGGGTGTCGCCTTCAAGGTTGTGCTGGATGGGCACTTATAAGTTCTTTTGTGAGGAGGGTAGGCAATTGCAAGATCGATATGTTTATTATTGCACTTTAAATGACCTCATATTCAACTACTGCAGACTTGGGTGTCTTCTCAAGGTGGTTTTCAACCCTTCGCGTGCCACATTTGTCTGCAAATAAACCGTCCTGGCCACAATTTTCTGGTGAAAAGTACAGGCGCCTTCATCACCCGCTTAATTAATAAACTTCTTAAAATTCAAGTAATGGATTTTTAACGTACAATTTGTTGTCTTTAGTGTTCAAGGGCCCTCTAAGACCCGATTTCAAGTGGTATACTCGGAACTGTATTAGTTTGCTGCGAGTGCGATGTACTCCAGTCAAATGTCTGTTAGTGTTTGTGTTTGTACTGCTATTGTCCTGTAACTTACCCTCAACTTGACGAAAGAAAGTTCACTATTATTTTTATTATTGCAGTTTGGGCAGGTGGCTTTTAATCTATGCAATACAAAGCTGTCTTCAAGCCAACGAATGTGATGTCTTGGAATGTCAAAAGTGGTCAAAAATTGACCAAATTGTCACATTTCAACCGGAATCGAGTTTCTCGAGTAAGTTAGCCCACGAGCCGAGTTCGAGTACAATTCTATACCGGGTGGCCCACAAAAAACTGACAACCCAACATTTTTAAAGTCCAACTTTTCTAGTTAGCACCCCTCAAAACCAGAAGAGGACAGAATCTTCCGGTTTCATTAGCATTGATTTCTGTCCTCTTCTGGTTCTGAGGGATGCTAACTAGAAATGTTGGGTCGTCAGTTTTTTGTGGCCCACCCTGTACTTGGCATGGCTCAACTCTTTCGAGTAGTGTATAACTAGAATATTCAGTTGGAAACCACCTTGGTGTAAAATAAATCCCACGACGAACTACTAATACCGTATATAAGAAGGGGCCTGTGAAGAAATTTTGCCCTATCAGCCAGTTTACTCATAACCTAGTAACCGTTAGTAGCGTCCCATTTGTCACTGGAGAATACTGTACATTACTAACCAGAATGAATGCATACAACATATTCTTCTTATTCATAAAGATTGACATAACGTCGAACCGGGATTTGCTTTGGTTTAACGGAAATTACTCACACTAACAGTTTACGCAACACCAAAAGTTCCACGCAAATGATAATTTACAGGCGAATTTTCGGTGGCTGCTAGCTGCCATCGTCTTCAGGCAACGCTTCAGAAACTTGCAAGCAACTGCACAAACGTTCACAAGTTTGAATTCGGCGTACGATCTCAGTGGGATTAGGTCAAGCACTTGCTCAGTGTGTTGATGGTGCTGCCTTCTTCCTGTGGTGTAGTAAGGAAAGGAATCCACTGTGCTTCAAGCTGGTGTACTACAAGGCACAGTGAACTGCACGAGTTTTGGATACCTTTTCATTCAACAAAGGGATTTTATTCTTACAGCAGTGTGAAATTGACAGGGATTCAAGTGCTTGCAGTGATTTTCGTCACAAGGGTTTGAATACACCAACTTGAAGCACAGTGGAGACTTTTCCTTATACACCACAGGAAGAGGCAGCACCGTCAACGTGTCCAACCAATTGCTTGAGCTAGTCCCACTGAGATCGTACGCCAAATTCAAATTTGTGAACGTCTGTGCAGTTCTTTCACGTTTTCGAGGCTTTGCCTGAAGAAAGTGGCAGATATCAGCCACCGAAAATCATCTACAAATTATAATTTATTAATTTACATGGAACTTTTGGTATTGCGTGAACTGTTATAGTGTCCGCAGCCTATCTTGAGTTCTCCGCAGAATGAACACAGATAATCGATTGTACGTTTTTAGTAGCAGAGTGCCTTGTTGATATCAAAGATGGTTACAAAAACAATGGCGGCCATCGATTAAAGCCATGCCCTCCAAGAAGACGTAGCTGCTCACAAAATACTTGCAGGACTCAAGATACACCGCGCACACAATAGTGTGAGTAACTTTTCTTACCAAACAAATTAATACGCAAAATCCTTCTCCAGGCATCAAATTACTCAGATGTACATGTAGAAACTGCACCATAATAATCACACTTTCACTCTCTTGAAGGACCTGTGGTGCAAAATTGCACGCAAGGGTGTGTGAGTAGAATAATTTTAATTAGAGCCGAGTCGAGTTTGCAATAGAAGAATCGAGTATCGACCCGAGTTCGAGTATTTGATGAACACACTTATTTTGCAAGTGTCTTTTTATTTGTTAGTGTAATAACAACTAAGATGCTGCTTAACGGACTGTGTGGGTCAACGTGTACGACTGGTTTTCCAGTTCTTAGGATACAATTTTAAAATGGTTTGAGCTAGTGGCTTTTAATTTGCACTGCCGGAAAGCTCTCGTCGAGACGATGAATTTGGTGTATTTGAACGCCAAAATCGGTTAAAAATTGGCGAAGTTATCGTATTTTCACCGGATTCGAGTTTTCCGAGTACGGTTGCAAGCGAAGAGCCGAGTTCGAGTATATGTTGCATACTAGGCTCAGGTCGAATTTTTTGAGTATCACACATCCCTAGGCCCAAAGGTCAACTTTATAAATGCAGCCTAAGGTATCCGATTGGATGATACTGTTGGTATAGGTACCAGGATCGGTACTGGAACCAACAATGCATTGGACAGCCTTTGTTTATTAGTGTGAACGAGTGATTTTCCAAGACGTAATCTGCGAATGCAACTTTGTGACTGAAATTGAATAAATTTACCGAATTATTTGTGATTGAAATGCAGTACTACGAAACACTAGCAACAGATTAAAAATTGTATGTATGAAGGCCACAAAAGCACTGTGCGCATCAAATTTTATTTTTGCTGTGACTGGTCTTTGGACAAAATAACAAATCATGGCATCCACTACTTACCTTGTTCATTCTGAACTACTCTCACATAACTTTTGGCAGCACTACCACCATTGTTGCCAACAGGCCTAATGATGGCCTTCGACTCCAAGTCTGTGACATGCTCACGTACTTCCTCTTCTTCACTACCCATTTGCCTAAGGAAAAAGAATTTAAAAATTAAGGATGTTAAATTTCTCAGGTTACACCGTAGACAGAAAACCCTCTATACAACCTTTGTACTGTTTGTATGATTTGGTTGTTGGACAGAACCCACCCGTATCTCTCAGGAATGGGAATATGCCCTTAGTACCGTAAATCGTGTATTAAAAGCCCAGTTGAAGCCAAAGCCCACCCCCTAAAATGCTGTAAAGTCAAAATCATGAAATAGTGGAGTTACGGCCCACCCCTCAAATTGTCGTTTTTCTACGAAAAATTACCTAAAAGTTGTATGATGTGAATAAAGATAGTACTGCTTGCTATGTTTACTGGTCCCTTCTCCCTCCCTGTAGTAATAGTGGACTCTTCCTTTAGCTTCTAGAACCTGCACAAGGCCTGGGCATCTCTCACCTAAGCCTCCTCCTTCTTCACAGCAATTAAAAAGGATGTAAAAATTGGTCTTTCAGAGATCGTTCAAAAGCTTCTAATTTTCTGTAATAGATGTCCAGAAAGGTTAGAAAATTGATGCTTGATTTAAAGCCCACCCACTATTTTTGCCAAATTAACTGCATAAGCCCATGGGCGTTTAATCCACGATTTACGGTATTGTTATTTGTGGCATGTCTTACTCTTCCTTGTTAAAACCATTCACATGGGAGGATTGTTATTGGTTTTACTGGCGCTGCTCCCACTGGTTCTTAACATTGTTACAGGATTCCACCAAAATATTGACCTAAATTTCCCCGAGTTTACCAGGTTTTCCAGAATAGTGGAGGACAATTTACAGCCTATTTACAGTAGGAAAATTCCACACGTTTTACCAGTTTTACTTGTTTGTAGGGCTCGCACAGTGCAAAAGAGTTGCACTATTGAATGAACTTGTAGACTTGTCAATACAAAATCATAAGAATAACATATGCCTTGATACAAGTGTGGCTTTATCTCAACCCTCCCTCCAACCCCCAACCCCGACATTTCCTGGGTTAACGGAAACCCTGCACTAACAGCAGTAGCAATGGCAATAGATGACTTCAGCTGAATAGCACCGACACCAGACACACTAGATTATGCCCCTCCAGATATGTAATTCATTTACATATGAATCCAAGGAACAACAGTTTGTTCTAATTGTGTATTAATTATCTGGAAGCAACCAGGTTAGACACAACTGAAGCATTTCAAGAAGAAAGCTTGGCACACTTGATCTTTTACACGTTTACTTCTGGCGATCAACAATAGACTTTCATGATGGGCAAACAACCGGCAACTTTCTTCGTTTTAATCCTTAACCGATCAGGCTTTGACCGGCAAATATCGGTGCGGTGCAGTCTTACTAACAAGTAACTAACAAACGAGCCTTCATTTTGTCAAACTATGGTAAGCTGTATTGTCTAGGCCTCTTCCAGCTAGATGAAGTTAGGCTGACCTTTATATGTAAGTCACATAGGTTTGAAAAATATGGTGTCAAGATCTACATAGTACTACTACTTACTTTGCCATATCAGCAAGTGTTAACGGGTTCGGATACGCCGACTCAATCATCTCTAATACTTTCGACGTCGTCACTTCAACTTTGGCTCCCAAAAGGGTATCGTCCAAGGACACTGAAAGAAAAATGTAAATAGACACTGAAAATACAAATCTGTAATCATCCCTACCAGTAACTTTTATCTGTTAACATTATGCTAAACGTTTATCACGAACAAAATTGGACAAATTAATTAGAGGAGCAATGCAGGAAACAAACCTTTCTTTGAAAATGTTAATCAGCTTTGACAGTGCAACACACAATTTTGTCTTAGAAACAGTAAAAAAAACAAAAAACGTACGCAGTGAAATTGCAATCAAAGCCTAAGATTAGCCTGTGTTAGCAGTGTCAAAACAAACCAAACTTATGTGCATTCAATCTTTAAGTGTAGATGTGCCGTCTTGAAGCAAAAAAGCTTAAGCGTGGAAATTATTCAGTCGCTCGAGGGCTGCAGTGTAACACTTTATTTTGATTTCTGGCTCCATTGCACAAAAATGGGGCGCCTGAAGTATGCATACTTTATACACAATTTAAACAGGAAATTTTTTGTTTTGGCTTCCATTATCTGCAAGAAGCACGGACATTTACAAGTCAAAAACCAACAGCCATGAGCCAAATTGCTCCGGATATGCAATTAATTATGCAATTAATATGCAATTAATTAAATAAACAACAACCAAAGAGCACAATGCAGCAATTCTCTGTTTGTTTCAGTTGACGTCGTTTCTCACGGATTGCCACATCACTTAAAAGGGGTGGACATATCTTTTTACTAGCCCAATTTTTAACCCTTTTCAACATGTCTGACCTACTCTAGACATTCCTATACACTATTTTAATTGTTTCGAGACCTTTTCAATGGTCCAAAACCGGTATTACTTTATAGATTTTTGGTATGTGTGCCTGAACACCCCCCCCCCACACTTTGCATCGCCTAGCATAAATACTGTAAGTACTGCAGCTACAAACATAAAAAAGGCTCCACTCAGGAGTTAGAAAATTGTGCCCAAATAAAAAAAATCTTATCTTGAATTACGTAAAAAGCAACATAAGTATGTTTATTTGTGTTTAGCATTACTAAGAGTCCACGAATCTAGATATACAAGTGGTGCCAACTAGTTTTCACAAATATCACTTCAAACTACTGCCTTCCCCCCCCCCCCCACTTATTTTTACTGCCCTAAATACAGTCTAAGCCAAAAAAAAGTCTGTACAAGAGCCCTAAGCAACAACTACAATATCGCGCAGATAGGCCTAACCATTCTAATTTCAGCACCACCTAACACACACTAATAATTTTTTGCAATGGACATGAAAAAAATTTGAAATCAGACTCTACAAAACGTGAGGGATTTCATCTCAGCTTTAAAAGTTTATCATGTAGACTAAGACTACATGCCTTAGCAACAAGATTATACTTGATGTGTTCCTACTGGAGGTCAAAATGGCAACCAAACAGTGGAGAGGACTGATAAAGAAGGCTAAAAATACCACAATCCTCAACGCAACAACATTTTAAATCTTAAGGCTGTAACCTACAGCTATCGCAAATTCAGACCTATTGTTCAGCGAAACTATCACGATCCCCGCCCCCGCCTCCCCTTTTCTCCACATGAACAAATGAACATGTTTGTTTTCTTTTGTTTTCATTGGCTCCTGGTAATAGTGCTTAATTTATTTAGGGTTACTGGCATTTTAACTGTGGCAGGCCACTCTTTAATAATAAATGCTAAAAACCAGTTAAAGTTCCACACAGTAACGGTTGGAACTTAAAATATTTGGTTCTCAGGAGCGTGCAAATTCCCGCAAAAAACTGTATTGGTCAACCAGTTTTATTTTCCTATTGTTATTGGTAAGAATCCCCACCCCCTCCATATTTTAACAAAAATTATCGATTTCAATGTCCCAGCACACAATTTTGATTGCTTTTTTTTTTATTTTTACCAAGAATTACTGAATTCTGTTACGCTAATGTAATGTCGATAGTTATTTAACCAAAAAAAAAAAAAAAAAAAACTAGATGGCTCTTTTACTAAATAATTTAAGGATTGAGTATTGGTATTGGTATCTTTTATCTGATAGGACTTGGCGGCAATAACAAGGGTGGTCCACAAAATATTCCACGGCAGAAATTTGCCTCAAGTCCAAGATAGGAGAAAAAAAGTTAGTAAGTCCAAACTTTATTCAAGTCGACTTAAAAAAATCTCATACTGGTAGCAGGGGTCGAATTTCAAAATACTGAGCCAGGTACACCAATATTGTTTGCTGGAGTACAAAAGAGGCTGCAGAATTTACGACCAAAATGTAACCTAACTGTACAACGTCCAGTATTAACCATTGGAAATCCCATAGCACAGTACCGTTTTGCTTTAAATTACTGAGATGTTTCTTAACTTTACTGTTTTTTACTAAAAATCGACACCTAAAAGCGAAAAGTTTAACCAAATATAATCAAAAAATGAAGCTAAAATTGGTGCCACTGGATCGTTCTTTCAAACTGTTTAGTACAGTGATCATTTCTATCGGACACCGTTCAAAAGTTGTAGCATAAAACTTTGATGTGTATTGCTCTCTAAGAGCTGTGTCTGGAGAGGAGACTACAGGGTGAGTGCGTGCTAACTTACAATTACAGGGCTTTTTAAAGATTTTTTAAGGATCACAAAGGTGTTAACAGAAAAAAAAGGCAATTATAAGATAAATTTATTAAATGTAAACTCTTATCAATACTCGTATTGTTTAAAACTCATTTTCGTACACACTTTCAAAACGAAGTAATACCTTGCACATTTTCGACAGAAGTACTACTGTTTTCATCAGGCACACCTAAGATTTTGGCTCTTCTTCTACAACATTTCAGATTTTTTGAAGAAGTCAAAACCTTAGGTCTGCCTGAGGAAGACAGAAGTACTTGTGTCGAAAATGTGCCAAGGTATTAGTGATATCTTCGTTTTGACAGTGTGGGAAAATGAGTGTTAAACAGTGTAAGGGGCGTTAATGAAGAGTTTCAAAGTAGTTCCAACAACGGTTTTTTCAATCAATAATGTGGCGAAATGTAACTGATAGATCTGTTCCATTAAAAGATGCTGGCAAAACACACAAACACAGAACTTTTTTTTTTAAGGATTTTTCAGACTTGGAATTTCGTTTTTATTTTGAAGACATTTCCAGGTTTTCAAAACCTGTATGAACCCTGGGAGTGCAATTCGTTATTCGTGGAGTGCCTCCCGCCAGTGCATGAAAATAATTTGATCCGTCGCACTACCCCTCAAGGTATTTTAGCAATTTTTTACTCACTGCACTAACGTCTACTAACAAAAACTAAATCCTCTTACGACTAAGGTTAGATGAGTGTGTGCCAGCAAAACAAGCCGTGTCAATAAGAGGAATTAATGAGCAAATTACAGAGTTGGGTTAAGTCTAAGGGCCTTTCTAAGGAACAATAATAAAACGGCAGGAGCAGCAAACAAACAACGCCATCTACAGGTAAATTAGTTGGATTAGGAGGTAGCTCTACGGAACATTCTTAAGGTTCAGCCAAGAGTCAAACCTTGGTCGTCCCAGCTTCGTCCAACCGTGATCAGAATATTTCCAGGCAAAGCTGAGAAAAACAGATTGATAACTAAACAAGAAGTGGAAAAACTGCAAGTGTAGACTGCATTAAATGTGAAAAGGGCTACTTATTTCATTCACACACGCACACACACTCAAGATTTGCTTCGGACAGAACAATTTCCTCTTTCAGCCCACTACATTATGCTAAAACTATTCAATGTGTAAATAATGACGGCACAAATGGCATAATTACAAATTTGACGTAAGGCCTAGGCCTAACAAAGTTGAAAAGATGGTTCTCAAGAAACGCCGCATCACCTGAAGAGTGTCGCATCGACAATTTTTTTTTTATTTCAACCGATTTTGTTCGTCTTGGACAGACCCTTTTATTGGCCCTAAAGCCAACTTAATAGATTACAGCACTGAGATGTTTTTAGTGAAAACCAATTTACATGCGATTGCATGTGGTTAAAGAAAAAAACTCAACCATCGTCGATTTTGGCGGTTGCCGTGCTCAAGAAATTTTTTCTTTAACTTTGGCTCGCATAATTGTTAATGCATTTATTTGCAGGCCTGCACAGATCAAAATGACCAAGCCGAAATGATTTTGCCGATTTTCTTTAAAAGTGAACCAAACAATGTTTTGACTTTGTGTCAACGGCTTTTTACGTTGCAGAAAATACAAGCGCAGAATTTACCATGATTTTAGAAAGTATGTATGTTATAAACCCGTATACAATAACGGAAGCTTGTGAATCAAGGCCACATTAGTCCAAAATCGACACTTCATCATTCCGTTGCCAGACTGGGTTGACAACAGACGATGAGCACAATTTTTTCTATTGAAAGTTCAAAAGTTCGCTTGACATATATTCATTTACTTTTCTTTGTTAATTATTTAAATTGGGCTTTTTTTTTATTTATTTTTTATGTTTGTATGTTTTTTGTATTTGTTTTTTATGTTTACTCTGCAGGAAATATTAAATAGGCAAGCCTTACTTCTAAATCTTGGTGTTTAATGAGAATGACGACTTGTACATGATTTTCAGACGCATGTCTGTTCCAAGAGACGAAATCATGCTCAAATTCAAAATAAACAAATCTTGCTGATATGCAAATTTTCGACAGGATGCATTGAACTAAAGATGGAAAAAATATAGTCATCTTGTCTTCATTAGGCCACCACAAGAAGCTTATTTACAAGATTTACATTATTTACATTGTCCGACGTGCTTCGATTGTTGTGGTTTGCTATTTCCACAATGATCGATGCACGTCGGATAACGTAAACAATATAAATCTTGTAAATAAGCTTCTTGTGGTGGCCTAATGAAGACAGGAGGACTATATTTATTTCCATCTTTAGTCAATGCATCCTGTCGAAAATTCACAAATTGGAAGGACTTGTTTGTTTTGAATTTGAGCGTGATTTCGTCTTTTGGAACTTTTCGAACATTCAAAGTATGATGGTTTGTTTTTTCAATGCATGTCTGTAATAATTAGCACGCTTGTGATTCATTATGCAGTAAAACTTCATTAACTTGAACTTAGGACTGGGATCGGTTACAGGTTAACCGTCCCATGTTTGGTTACACAGATTTTAAAACTTTCTGAAAATTGCTTACTGCATGCACCAATCAAATTTTGTGGCTCACATACCAAAAATAGGCAAGGGACATCGCTTCAGCCTACTAATCTGCAGCACGGCAATAGAAATAAACAAAAGTAGAAAACCAGTCGATGTGTGCGTGGTATGATGGAGTGTGCTATCTTTAACTAGGAAGCAGCCATTGGGTTGTGTAAAAAAAGACCGTAGGTCTGGCCTTGTAAGACTGATCAAGTAGCTAGCCTATAAGTACTTGCAGTTGATAACTCAATAAATTGTGATCCATTAAGCAGTAAATTCTCAGGTGAAGGTGAAGTCGTTGGTCCCCTTCACCTGAGAATTTACTGCTTAAAATTAAAAATCTTAACGATACCGTCCTCTTCACACGACTCGTTACTGAAATGTAAACTTTAGTTTTAAAAGTCTTGGGTTCAGCTAGATATTGCACTGGTTTAAATGTTTGCCCTAGTGTGATAAATCTAGTTTTATTCACTGTAAACTTTAAGTCGGTTAGCTTTAAAGCTATGGTATGTAGCTAGTTTAACCCTTACTTGCATGTATTAACTTCTCATATTTTTTTTAAGAACCATATGATAGTTTGGTCGGTCGTGGGATTCGAACCAGCATTCGCTTGGTTTGGAGACGGGGATGCTGATCACTGGCCTGTTGCTGCTCGCTTTGCTCGGGGCCCCCCGGGGCCCCCTCACAAAGCTTGCAGTGCGACTTGGGACTTAGTTTTTTCACATTTAGTCAACTGTTACCTACAGGCAACAGCATGCAACTTGGGGTTAATTAGGTTTGAAAATGAATAGAGAACATGAACATGAAATTACGCTGCGGCCTTGAATTCCGAATTAATGTCATGAATTAGCATTACGGAGATTGAGGCCATTGTTTTCCCTTAGGGCTGGGCACGTTCAATAGTCTCGGAGACACCGTAGGGCAGACCTGTGGAAGACCGCCATGTTCGTCAGGCGCACCTGGCTTGTGATCCTGTCTTTCTTGGTTGGGTTTAGCACGCATGTGTAGTTGTTGTCGCCTTGGTCAGTGGTTGTGTCCACAGAATCCTTCTTGCCGGTATACAAGGCAAACTCGCGAATTTCCTTCATCACTCGTACTTAAACTATGTAGTTACAGGAGGCTATGCACGAGTCTGCCGGGACTCGAATTGTTTGACGGGGTCTATCAGCTTAGAAGCCGGAACTGTCGAAGACTAGTTGCAGTCAAGCATTCCCGACCATGGAGGCTGGTAGGCTACTGTAAGAAGATCATCTTTAGTTTGGGGCTGTTTAATGTTTCTAACGTTCAAAACTATATTGTGTAGGGAAAATGCCACCTTCCCCTTTAAAGGCATGTGCGTCGGCATTAGTGTGATAGTTCAAAATCAGTAAACAAATTCCGTGCAGCTAATAATGCTGTGGATCCTTCGCAATTGATATTTAGACATGCAAAAGCTATTATATTTCTAAATGGCAAGCCATTGCAGACAGTTCCGACATGTTCACTGCAATACTTTGAACTTTGTATGACCGATGGATGTTTCAGCTACTAATTTTGAACCGTAAATATTGATTGCCGTTGTAGCTAAATTCTTGCTCCATCGATGAATGAGCGCACGATTGTTCCAATACTGTACTCAGTAAAATTTTCTTCATGCCACTGCAGTCAGAAGTGGTCGCTGGATGCAACTTGTGCCAGCATATCAGTTCATCACTGCTAGCGCTATCCAAATCCAAAATTGCGGAGTGACTTTGGGTGCTAAGTAACCGTGTGTGAGTGGAGGGAAGGGCTTATTTACAGATCCGCGCTTGCATCTGTCTAGTAAAAGCCGCTTATTTTCTTTTAAAAGGAATGATTAGAGATTCGCAAAAGATAACCTGCTGGGCCTTGGCCGTGACAATGCACATATGTTACTGGAGTTCCCCGTTCAGTAAAATTCATAAAACGTTCCAGAAAACAGGCGGGATAGCTGTTAGTTGCTTGCATCCCAAGGGACTATTTTTTTTCTCAGCTCGTTATTTTTGTATTCTACGGATGTCTTATTTTATTTTATGTATATTTGGCTGAAAAACAGTTAAACAGATGTCTAAAACAGCCCTACTCAAACTCGAGTGAGACTGGCATTACAGTTTGAGTTGAGTGGAGTGTTGGCCTAGGGAGTACTGAGCTTTACTGGTCATCCGACACCTGGACAAGAGTACATCGATGTACTATGTGAAATAAACTACTAGTTTTTTCTGTTTTTTTTCTGTTATTTTTACAGTGAGAAAGAATCAAAAACACTTGGTGTCAAGCAATAAAATTACCATCTAGAGTTTGAGTTTGAGCTTGGCCCAACCAAATAACACGAAATTGTTTTGACTAACTGAACTTGAGTTAAAGAGGTTTGACTGTAGCTTTAAATTGAATAGAAATAGTCACGGCCAACTGAACAGTGAATTTATTTTCGTTACTTCTTTGTAGCGGGCTTTGACTACACTGGCATTAACACACAATGATGAATTAAATAAAACAACCGTGCTGTAAGGTGCACTATAATCCCGTAAATGGTGTCCAAATTAAAATGGAGTTGCTTCATTTAATGGTAGGCCTACAAGGGGAGTGAAAATTCCTTTGGTAGAATTCTCGTTGCCTAACTCTATACTCTTATTGTGTGATTTCCACCATATAAACAGTCTTTCTTGGTTTACAATTTTACACAAAGTGGTCGTTACCACAAACTTTACCATTCGAATGTGAACATGATGAAACCTAAGTAAAATGTTTGGCAAGTTCAGTTTGAAAGCATTATGTAACAAGGTCACACGTTACGATGTTAACCCCCCCCCCCGGCCCCCCCAAAAAAAAAAGAGAAGGAAACAACCATAAATAGCAGATCTCTCGCATCTACTCAATTCAACATAAATAAAGTTCAACTAAACTAGCTCGCATGCACTCAAGTGTTTTTGCAGTTTGGAATAAAACTCGGAAGGGAGAAAAATAAACAACATTAACCCTCGTGGCATTACTACTACCAACCAAATGATTTCCACTTTTGGAAAATTTATTAGTAAAAACTGTCACTTCCGATTCATCACGCATGTTGAGCACCATAACTGCTACTGAAGAGGGTTCGAGTTTTCAATCTACTACCACTTATTTATTACAGATTTAAGTTTGTTCAGGCATTTAACATCACCTTTAGGGTTGGCTATGTCACGTAATGCTTGAAAAGTCTTTGCTATGCGGGACGTTTTACCATTAACTTTTTGTTGGTCGATATTATCAATCATTCATGATGCAACAACTGCTGAATGTCCATTGTTACGCTTAAACACATGATAAATTACAGCACTACCATTCCGATAAGTGCTCAATTCATTGCCGCAACTCCACAGTAGATACTGTGCATCCATAAACAATGGCTTACTGAAAATTAACACACTTGCTAAATTATTAAGTTTTTTTTTAGTGCACCTTATTCTTTGTTACTGTTAGCCTTTCAAATTTATTTCAATAAAGCAGTGATAATAACACCATGTTGGCTATGAGCTAAAATCTGAAGAGAGCACTAGATTAAAAGAGAGCACAAGGGGAACTAGATTAAAATGGCGGGGAAAACAACGGCACTTCTAGTCAAGCCAGTGCTTTGAGAGTGGATTTCATAGGCTTAAAAAAACGTTGTTTTCTCCAATCCCTTATGCTGCGAGGTTGTAATCGGGAGAAAGAGAAGATTCCACTCGCTAAACATTTCAGCAACTATAAACAAATATTGCATGTTTTAGGCCGAGGCAATCTGCTCTAACATCATTGGCTTCAGTAAGACGCCCTCCTTTTTTTCCTCCAGTGCCCCTTACAGCTAGCCCAGTTACTGGCTGCAGCATAGAGTTTTCTATATAATAACATGACTTTGATGTCACTGCTCTGTATGTTCCTATAAAACAAGTATTGTAGGCCACATGAGACAAACCGCAATGCAAATTAATGAAAAAAATGAAGTTTTTGAAACTGACAGGAACTTTTGGCTAAACTGATTTGAACATTAATTTTTTTCTACAAATAATCAGTAACAGCTTCTTGTAACAAATACTTACTTGGCCTCATAGGAATTTTTTCAACATCTTCCAACTGGGAAAGTTCTACTTCTACTTGGCGGAGTTGAGGATAACGCACCTGCATCAGTTTCATGATCTTTTTAATAAAGCCCACGTAATCTGGAAATAAACAAGGCAAATGTAGGACTATTAGGTCAGTTTTCAATGGAATTAAACTGCTATTTTTGATACAATACTGCTGACGTACCAGTACAAAAACTGTACCACAAAATAATGGATGCAAGCAAACCTTCGATACGATTAGACGAGCGAGAATGTCAAAACTATCAAAACCAAAGGTCGGAAATATTTTAGCATCAGCTATCTGCACAAACATATCAAGCTGTTGGACTCCCTCACACATGCCTTCCCATCGTCGTCGGAGCCATCTTGACCTTTAAGTCCATAATCAATTATTAGGTATTGTTGAAAGTATTGTTCCAAACTACCACACTAACTCAGCATGAGTGCAACACTTTAGCGCATCCTGATTAGAATAAGATGCCTTTCAAAAGTACAGAATCGAGCACCAATGCACTGATATGCACAGCTATCTATCATTTTCGCTGAATGGGATTCAACATAGCAATTTTCTTACAGAAACATCAAAATAATTTTTTTAACGAAAAATACAAATGGCAAGCACGAAATAAACAGAACTTACTATAAACAAAAAAAAATACCACGGGCAAAAGTTACAATTGCATGGCAAATTTTTGAACTCAGATGGACGAAGTGAAAGATACACTTTTACGCTAAGCATTTTAAAACCCAAAACGTTCTTTCTTCAATTGCGACACCATACAAAGCAAATCTGGCAAGTTCAAGTATCAACAAATTGAATGTTGCTCATTACACAGCATCAGTACAGGTAATACTGAACCGCGTCCCTTACGTAAGATTTGTGTAAATTTTACTGGCACGGTACATATCCAAAGACAATTCAAAATTCAAGACTGTAAACAAATTTCGTTCGGGGAAAAATATCAATCAACTCCCTTAGTTTTACTGCCTTCTCCTACATGAATATCTACAATACTAATGATAATAATAACGTTCAACTCCTTTCAAGGTAAACACATGAACACTAGAATGGTTACGATGCACTGCGATCCATCGAGGAAGCAACAAAATTACTTATATGAAACTTGCACTAACCATACCAGGTTCGCTTTTGATGCTGGTGCATTGTTTGGGTTTTTAAATGCGTTTTGTAAAAATATTATAACCTTTACTTCATACAGTCGAGCGCAAACACTTACAGAACAATTTTTGTTTCTACAGCTTAAAAAAAAGTTAACAGACAAAATATAATTATCAGCACTATAGTAGTGTGAAAATGGAACCACAAATGCTGTACCATAGTGTGACTATTTCTATTTCAGCTACTCCAAGAGTTTATTATGCAAATTGTAGTAATTAATTTGTTTTCAACCTTTGTTGAAGCTAGTGCTGCACTAAAGCTGCACAAGCTTTAACTAGCCTAGTACTGATTTGCCACTGTGGCTCACTGGCTGACAACAGACTATACTTTACGTAACCTTCCGGTCAGCACAGGTCAGGGTTACAACTTTGCACTACAGGTGCTCCTACACTAACAGACAGACCATACAGATACAGTATTTTTGTACACGAATTCTAATTACACTGTTCACAATGCCTTCAATTTTTTGAGCTTGGGGAAAAATACTGAATCAGAATACATAAACCAGAAGCTAAATTCAGCAGTTGGGTTCACTATTCAAAGGAACAGGTTTAAAAGCTGTTTAATAAACAAAGGACATGTCAACAAGCTATTGCCAGCGAATCGAAATACACTGTAAGGTACTTCTGCTTAACTTTTAATGTGTTGTGCTTCAGTGCTTTTATCTAAATATCTTTGATGCATGAACAAGTGTTGAAGAACTTAAACACCACTTTCAAGCAGCACTGCCAGCTGGATAACGCTTCACTGTTCAACACGTTAGCACCAGGGGCGGCGCCACGTCCGAATTTCCGCCTAGGCAAGCCTGTAATATCCCGGGCATGGATCTAGGAATATAGTGGGGCAAGACGACCTTTCAGAATTTTTGGGGGGGAGGGGGTGGGAGGGGCTATTTGTAGTTCGTCCAACCGATAGAGGTTCATTTTCGCGACTTTGACTTTTGGTGGGGAGGGGGTTGGGGGGATCGCATTACCCTACGCCCTTATTCTCTACCCTGCTATTAAGTGCTACTCGACATAATATTTTTTTTGTTGTGTTAACAGAAAACACCAGATAACAAGGAAATAATTCTCCAAAAACAGCCAGTATAACAATTTTCATAAGCATGTTCAAATGCTCTTGATTAACTATTTATAAGTTTACACTGTTACTATTAAAATGATGTGTTTGTAAACGTGATTGAATTTTAAAGGAAGCACTTACCAGCTACAACAATGCTGTGCGGGCAGCGGACGGCTCAAGAGTTGAAGACCTTTTTTTTTTAACAAACAACTTGATAACTGATAATTTTTTTTACCAGGGCACGGACCCGGGCACTGTTATTTTTGCCTGGGTAGGCACGGGTCTAATGCCGCCCCTGGTTAGCACAGCGATCATCTGGTAGCTGAACTGGTCATCAAATTAATAGCCAAGTTTGTTCGACCGCCCAAAAGTTGTTTAGTTCTGTAAGAGAGTACACAGTAAATTCAATTCACAGTTCCAAGCACTCACTGGGTGGTGGATCCATCTCACATCACTAGCGATTCTGCAGCAAGCTCTGCGAGACGGAGAAAGTGTCGTTAGCATGAGATCTCTGTGGGCGAGAGCATTAATATCAACTGTCATTAATACGCCTTAATTTGGGTGCCCTTCCTGTCTTTACTTCTAAAATATTTTGTCACCTCCAGGTAGAATCGCAGGGCCCCGAGTGACAGGAAGTCTATCCTCTTGTCACTTTGGTGACCTACAACCGGTCCCAGGGCCTTAATCACCACCGGTCGTGGTTCTTCCTCAGATTTTAAATGTTTACTCAGAAATCTGGGGGAAAATTTAGGTAGAAAATTGACTAGTTTGTAGAGAATCTGAAACAATCTGGATCCTTCGAGAAAGCCACTAACTCACTTTGTTGTGCTGCTGCAGCAAGAGCTACAAGTAAGACTCTTTTTGGACAGTTGAATTAAGAATGCTGTTCTCATAGGTTCGCATGGGGCCCCAGACAGGCGAGAAGACAAGAGGAAAGTTCCAAGCTGGGCTGCACTTTGGGAAGAGTCTTCTGCTATTGGGCGGATTATTCCAAAAATTTGGATTAATTTGAAAATGATTACGCTGTCCGTTACTAATTCTTTGTTCCGACTTGACACGGATGTCCATCAATCGTCGTTGTTGACAGGCCTGACTGACAGTTATGTTCCGAAAATCTTGAGAGGGAAGCGACACCGGGGTTACATGGGTTTACCTTGTCTTCCTTGCACCACACACATCAGTTTCCATTTCGATTTGAACACCTTCACCATTAAGTTCCTGTGACAATGCGGGAGCAGGTCTACGACCTCCGTCGAAAACCCTGACATTGCAAAAGCTTTCGTCAGAGTTTACCGGCGTAATAATATAGCACCACCAAATTCTTATGCAACTAACTCTCTTCGTGATAAGACAAGAGGAGGAAGACCCTCCCAAAGTGGAGTGGGATTGGTTCCTCCTCCTTCTATTCTATCAGACCTACAAACTAAGGGGCCGAAGGTCAGGGAGCGGGTAAGAGTATGAAGCTTCCTTGGTACTGACACCCCGATCTTGTGCAGAACCTTTGGAGGATCGAGAAAGGTGGAAATGCATATGCAGTCATCCCGTCTCAGCTAAGACTCATCTGTTGCCCACGCTTGTTTGTCTGGCTACAAACCCAGCTTCCACTCTGCTGTCGGGATTTTGTTTGACCTACAGAATTAGGCCGC
This sequence comes from Lithobius niger, assembly GCA_023313725.1. NCBI lineage: Eukaryota > Metazoa > Arthropoda > Chilopoda > Lithobiomorpha > Lithobiidae > Lithobius > Lithobius niger. Next base: position 32,715 of record JAHWFP010069920.1, on the reverse strand, counting down.
CAACAACACATTTAAATTCCCGGCTATGTGCCTGGGTTGAAAAGTGATATTTATCTCTTGACATATTTCAAACAGATCAGTTAATTCCTTCATCAATGACAACGACCAGGACGTTCCCCCGCCTCTCCAGATGTAAGCCACTGCCGTTGTGTTGTCTAACATGACTGCTACTATATTGTTCCTAAGAACTGACGACCAACCGCTCGCAACTCTAGTTCAATTATGGAAGCTCCTCTCTGCTATCGACTGCATGCCTGATGCTTGACTTGACAAGATGTGTCAAGCCCCTGAAAAACTGGCGAACAACCACTCGCAACTCTAGCACATTTATGTGAAGCTCAGCGTTCTCCGTTAACCACATGTCTGACTGGAGATGTGACAAGCCAACCCCTGATCTGAGTAAAAAGCAGTAACTCGGGAAGCGGAGGGTTTACCAGGACCACTACGTTCAGATTGTTGTGGTGGTACCACCAATCCAAACTTTCTAGAGTTAGGTTTTTCAGAGAAAGAAGATCTTTCCAGGCATTTCAGGTTATCCAATCATCCTTGGGGAACCAGTGGAGAGGTCTTGTCCTCATCTCAATGACTTTGCCTAACTATCTGGTTGTTAACTAGTGTTTTCGTTGAAATGATTCCACCAATTCCACTACCCTTCCTCTTTCCATTGTGGGTCTTACCAGAAGAAATGTCCATGTCGAATTCTGTACCCACTTCTTCCTCTATTGTTCGCAACCATAAATAAATTTTTTGTAAGCACTTTTAAGGACTTAGGACTTTTTAATGAACATAATTTGTAAGCACCTTTCAGTAACAATAGAGCCTAATTAATTCACTTACGTCCGATTGCCACAGAAGAATAGGAAAAAGTCTTTTTTTTTTCGTTGAAGTCCCTTTGTTTGTTGATGTTTTGGGGAATGACCGATGATTGTCCAGATACGTGAGCACTCATTGTGGTGTATCAGAGACGCGTGAATCTGCAGAGGAATGGAAGGCAACATGGCGTGAACAGATGTTCCAAACCAGGAGTATTGGCTATATTTCCGACTGCCATCTTGGTTTTGCTTCTTCAGTCAGTCTGCTTGACAAGACTGCGCGCAGGTTCAAGAAAATTAATACGGACAGCAACAATTTCGCCTAGCACGGTGCCTAGTGACACACTAATCAAGTTTATAATGTTAGTGGGGATTTCAGTTCACCTGATGGATGAAGAGTCAACCCAATCGGTTGAGTAAACGATTCTCGAGAGACATCGGGAAGAACCGATTGCGAACCAATATCAACATTTCTGCCTAGTGGTCTGAAGGGGAATTCTGCACACAAGGAACGCAGAAACATTGAGACATTTTCTGAAAAGACCTGACTGGCAGGTCAGCGGGCTTCTGAAGTTGCCCGAAGGTCCGACTTCAGCCATGTACGAATAATGCATTTCTCTTTTTATCCAAGTGCGAAAGACAGGTTACACAAGGGTTGAAATGAAGTGACAGGGGCAGCATTTTCAACATAAAGGGAGTTTGTCACCTGGAGTTTTCCTATGAGTACACATATTTTCGTCTTGGGAGGTGAGAGCTGAGAGCTCGCTCGAAAGAAATTTGTTGAGCTGCCATGATTGAAGAAAAACTTGGCGAAGGCAGCAACACATCCAATGCATTCGGATGCTCAAACGATAGTGAGAGATCAGTGTGGAGAGGCCTGCTAGGGATCAGCAGAGCACCACACAGTGGAGAGCCAATGAACCTTCTTAAGGTATATTTAATGTTTTGAGCCTAGCAGCATAAATGTTACAATATTTAGCATAGAACTAAAGGGAAGTATCTCCTGATAGCTTTAAAAATGTACATGTCACCCAAGAAGGAGGAAGTTCGACTTGGGGTCAGTCGTGACTTATCTCGTTCACCCCCAATCCTAAATTTCACAACAGGGTTGACAAAGAGATTCCTGGTGAAGTTGCCTGACCAGTTAGTCGCCCAAATAAGCATGTACCCGTATCCGTTGACGATGTAGATGATCCAAATTTGTACGACGACGGACCGTCATAAAAAACATTGGAGCGGGGCACAGGCCGAATGAAAGCACTTCAAAATGGTATGTCAATCCGGCTCTTCTGCAGCTGCCATTTGGGTATGTAAAGGCTGAGTGTTTTAGTTTTAACAGGTGGTTTGTTTTTAGTGTTTTAGGTTTTTGATGAAGTGCCTGTTGTGGTTTAAAAATTTAAGTAGTGTAATATACGTCCGTCAAGGGTAACCAGTTGTCCAGCTGGAATTTATTTTGAAGTATCTACCCATTTCTTCTTATTAGGGCACTTTGATTTGACTGTTCCATCAATGAAAGGTGTCGCATACACGATTAAAATGGTATACTCAAACATCAAAATCGGTTAAAATTTGATGAAAAAGCAGAAATTGGGCCATAATTTATTCATTGCAGCCTACCATTATCTGCAACGTATCATTGTGAGTTACACAGATTTTGCTTGGGAAACCTAACCGATAACAGACATGTGAGAAAGGTTCTCAACAAGATTTGAAGAGCAGGCTATTCTCCACACCTTCAGCCAAGTTTCTAAAGTTTGCAGGCCAGAAATGTTAAAGACTAGGCCATTTGGACTACGTGGCTTGGCTAGCTGTACCGATCTTAGTAAAGGTACCATGAAGGAGATTCCTAATCAGTGAATTTGTAAAAGGGTGTCAACATCTAATAATTATAAATTTATTCCAGGGAGAAGGGGAAGGTTAGCAGGGAACCAGGAAGTACCACTATTGCCTGCATGCAACAAATCATAATCTGCAAGTGAGTGGCCTTTATATAAGTCGAAGGTAGAATATAGCTCATGTTGGCGAATAAACCACCATTTCTGGCAGACAGTTCCAAATATGTCCCGTAAGTTGGAAAAAATAGTTGTGCCTCACCCTAAGTTTTGTACCTATCCAATCAATGAGCCTGGCATAACTCTAACTAGCATAACGTACATTTGGGCTACGGTAGTGACTTCTCTGCCACAGCCATCAAGCCTGCTGTGACAGCACGATGTTCACCTTGGATCTTGCCTTTCATTACTGAAACACGGAACAGATGAGGCTTGAAACAAGGTGGCCTGCACGGAACAGAACTAGCCTCCAATAATAATTTGCTCAAGATGGGGGAGATTTGGCAGGAAGGGCCAATGTTTGGTCAGCAGGTAGCAGTTGCAGAGGATGTCCGTCACTTACGGCAGCGGGCGTGAAGAATGTAACCTCTGCTTAAAGGATGTGCAACAGTATGCACACAACCACATGAAAAACATAGCGGTCCTCCAGGACACAGAAGATAATTCTTTTTCCTTTTTAAGACTTGCACCATGAACAGTAATACATTTCCGCACTGTACATCCCACGGCATTCCTTTTATCCTTGAAACGTTGCTATGTCATGTATGGTGATCGACAGCAGATATATAAATAAACATAATTCAATAAAATTTGCTATCAGTTGTTTCAGAATAGCAAGTAATGTACAAAGGTTGTATATTTTTTTCTTCTTTCATTTGTACAGCAAATTTATTTTGCATCTACCTCTTTCTATCACTTTGCTCACCTCTAGGAAACTCCATAGGGCTGACCAATTCTTTGAAAAAGTCTTGCGCTGTCCTCATCTGTTCCGTGTCTTCTATTCCTGGTTTAAACCAAAACCTTAATTGTCGCCTTTCCTGGAAAACAAAATTTTAAATAACAGTAATTATGAATTGGTATACCAAAATAAAATTAGAATTCTGACACTAGCAGAAGTAATGTAAGGATTGAGGTGCTGTTTATAATTTTGTATTTAGTGAACTAAAGTGGTCATAATGTTGCTAGACAAATATTAACATTTTTCTCAAGCAGCAACACTAGATCAATTAAATGCCTAATAACTTTTTGTACTTTATTTTTAGCAGTTATTTGTCTTCATTTAACTACCCTCAATGTTTTGTAGCAGTGATACCAGGATACATAATTTTGCTGACATCAAACTGATTCGACTCATAATCTGTAAGTTATTGTTTGGTGACGTGGATTTCGGTGCGTTAACTTGCAGCACTTTAGCACCAAACAATGACATGAAATAAAAAAATGTAAGTACAAGTGTTTTTTTTTCCCTTCTTCTCTTTAAGTACTTTGCACCATCAGCTCCTAAAGCTGTCTCAGTTACTTGTTCCTCCGTAACCTGACAATGGTTAGTAGCGATCAGTACGAAGAAGTCAGGTTGAGTTTGAATCCAACTTTGATTCTAAGCAGATCAAATGTTGAAATTAGGAAAAACTACTAATTCCAAAATTAGGATAGTTTACCATCAGCCTAATGAATTTAATGGACTAGGCCACCACTGAATGACACAAAAATCGGGCAGTTTTCCCATTGTGTCCTGGCTTTATAGTAACTCCGTCTGTAAATTTCTCGTTACTTCCGTGGCCAGGAGAAGTCCCAATCCACAAAGAGTAGTACACCCTTCCGCTACAACACCAACTGGAAGTGATGTTGCCACAGCGTTTAAGAATCCATTAAAAGTAGTGGTTTATACAAGATTTACATATGTGTGGATATTTTTATAATTGAACAGTTTGACAATGAATAGTCAGTAATCTTTTCAACTATTTATGGGATGGTACAGGTAACTCTGCTAACAACAATATCTATAGAACAATGTGTTTGATTAAATGGAGTAGCTTATGGGCGTAAAAACAATACAGTAGCGTTTGATAACGCAATAGTATGTATTAGTGTTGGGTGGTACCAGAAATTTTTCAGCCAGTTCTGGTACCAAGCTTAGTAACCTGGTTCTCAGTTTTCTCCGGTACTTATGAATGAGGCGGTATCTGGTTATAGTGCTGTGGTGACAACACCCGTTTTATTTTTAAAATGATAACAAATTTTATTGAAAAAATGTGTTTTGTTGATATAGTTTTAATGGAAAAAATGTATTGATCCCCCCCCGATTTAAGCATAATCCTTGTTTTACGACATATTTGAT
>JAHWFP010069920.1:0-27633 GCA_023313725.1 Lithobius niger | reverse complement strand
TATGAATGAGGCGGTATCTGGTTATAGTGCTGTGGTGACAACACCCGCGATTTTTAAAAAATGATAACAAATTTTTTTGAAAAAATTTGTTTTTTTTTTATATTTTTAATGAAAAAATTTTTTTCCCCCCCCCCCCCCCCCCCGATTTAAGCATAATCCTTGTTTTACGACATATTTGATAAAAATAAAACATCTTCTAAAATTGGTAGTCAAAATGTTATCCAGTATAAATGCAAATACAAACAGATCCGGGTTATATGTACTGCGGTGCTCCTTGAGAACCGGTTTATCGCCAAACACTAGTATACATCTCAACAGTACAGAATAATAAAACAAGAATAAATAAAATACTCTATATTTAATTATCAATGCAGGTGAACTGGAAATTATTCACAGCAATTTACACCTATTTATTTAATTCACATAATAAACTGTTTAAGTCATAAGAAATTTCACCAGGTTCCTTAAGTTTAATGGCTGCCAGAAGATGAGAGTTGGGGGGGGGGGATTTATTCCCAATGAGGACAGCAGTTAACTGTTACTAGTTATATATATGACTTTCAATTACATAGCTTAATCTGACTACAGCACAACACATAATACAAGATCATAACCTGATACCCCAAAACACCTTGATGAATAGTATTAGGCATTTTTCCACAAGGTTAAAACAACAGGTTTTAAATAAGACCACCATTAAATTTTCACGAATCAAATGATTCAAATCCTCAGACGGTCTTCTTCATTTCTGCCTCCACCACTTTACATAGAGTTGGCTGCTTCAAGCGTCTCGCTCTCTCCCTGCAGGTGAGCTGATGACTGTGGTGACCCCCTCCCCCCAACCCCCCCCTCTCCCCAGATAAGTTTGCAGGAATAAGATTTATAACTGTTTTGCAGGCTCCATCAGTCAGATTGAGTGTGTGTGTATTGCTTGTGCTTTAATATTGTAAAATTAAGCACCCATAACATTTTAGGGATCGACCAATATGGGTTTTACTGATCAGATACCGATGTTAAAAACAGGACTACAATTTGAATTTCCATACAAACGGAAGTTAAGTTTATGGTTTTGTACGAGTTCCAATTGTTGGAAGAGGCAGGGCTATAGGCAGATTTTTTTTTTAAACCACAAACGGCACCAACCTTGCTATATATTGTAATGTACTGAGGGCAATAGTTAAGAGCACAAAAGCAGCTCATCACCGCACCAAACTTTTCAACTTTTTACTCACAGCGGCCGCAGTGAATGCTGTGGGCTGGCAAGGAACTGGGGAGAGAGACAGTTAAACAGCCAACTCTATGGAAGTGCTGAAGGAAGAAACGAAGAAGTTCGTCTGAAGAAACAAATCACTGGATTCATGAAAATTTACTAGTAAACAACATTTTACCTATTTTAACCGTGTGAAAAATGCCTCCAACTAAACATACATCATTGAGGAAGCTACATGTAACCCATAAAACTATTTATGCTGCATAACATGGAATAATTTCTTTACCAATTAATTTTGCAAAAATGGCTTCAAACCAGCTTCAAACTGAATCAAATACTTAAAACTCTGGTCCCTCAGACATTCAGTGTTGGGTTAGCGAATAAATTGGTTAATGAATTTGGTGAGCAAATAATTGTGAAAACCTCTAGAATCAAGGATTGAAATAATTCTTGACCACAGCCGTAAATGATGTCACTTTCCCAACTGTAGTGATAATTGGGGAGCTCACACAAAAACCTTTCCCTTGATAACAGATGGAAGAAATCCTGTCCATTTCATTTGACTAGCAAATGTAAGTGAGCTGCAGTTAAATGAAAAGAAAACACGAATAAACTTTGCAAGTTTGCAATGTGGTCATAATGCTTCATAACAAAATGTACGGTTTCTTTCCCTGTGACACATTGTGTCGCAGTTAAAAATTGCAGCATCGTTCTGATCACTTCTTCCCTCAAGGGCAAAATGACATTAGCACCTGGCATGAGACACAGAGGCACCAACCATATCACGTACGTACGAAAAATCATTACCTAACATATGACGTTAAGTGATTGCTCCAGAACTGTAAGCTGCAAAACTAACTGCTGTTGGATGACGGCTGCTCGCTGCAAAACTTGCCCAAATTACTAACTGCTTATCCCGAGTACTGTAAGCGATAATGAAATTCATCCTTTAATAGCAAGACGTCTCCATTCTTACCTGTACATGTGAACTGGTTTGATGGTTAATAAGGAAGACTTTAAATTCTAAAAATAAGTGAGGTGGTGAGCCATCTTCACCTAAAAATACAAAAGAGAAAAATTTGTGAATCTGTTATGTAAAACTTATAACGTAATTTGCTCAAAACAAGAGTTATGTTGCAAACTTCTGATCAATTCTCCAGTGTGAAATTACCTTAATCAATGTTTCCTGCTGGTGGAAACCGACGACTGACGGTAACTCAGTTTTCATTACGTTATTTTAATACTTATGTTGGTCTTATTACACCCAGCACTCCAGCAGTTAGCCAATAGGTTTGTTCATTTGAGCCTCCCTCAAACACATTGTATTCAGATCCGGTTGGATAAACTGCCGCAATATGAGACTGTTGATTGCTGATGCTTTGTAGATTTTCTTCAAGAAATCTTAGACAAAAACTAAAAGTTTTAAACCTGAAGGAGAATTTAGCAATTTACGCTAACTTGTGCATTACCTTAACTGAACTTTTAAAACGCCACAAAACATAATGTAGAACATAAGGTTAAGTTAAGACGGCAAAGGCGTAATGCCTAAGAGAAGATTTACGAAAATAAATTATCAAATTGAGCCTTCCATGCATTGACACAAGGCACATTGACGATATGAGGCGGTAAGGCGTTCCATCCAGAGACAATTCTTTGCAAAAAAACTCCCTTCTGAGTTTGAATTTAAAGATCCATGCTGAAATTTGAAATTATGCCACCGGAAGGTAAGAGAAAGAGTGAAGAAGGTGTTACGATGGCGGCCCTCACAACCATTTAAAATTGTGCACACCAACAACAGCTCGCCTCTGTCAAAACGAGTAGTAAGGGATGGTAGCCCGAGGAGTTCGAGCCTTTCGTGGTAAGATAAAGCAGAGAGGGAAGCATAGCGTTTGGTGGAATAGCGAAAAGTTCGCTCAAGGAGTTGAAACTACTTCTGGTAGTAAGGCCTCCATGCCTAGATGCAATATTCAAGGTGACGTCGAACAAAATTAGTGATGAAAAATTTCAACATAGTAGAACTAGGTGATGTTAAGTATTTGAGAAGATAATTACCAGTGCGTCTAGCTTCAGACGAAGCAGCAAGTGTCTGGGAATGGAATTTCAGACTGGCATCGACAATAACCTCAAGATCCCGAATTTCTTTGATAGTAAGACGCATTGAAAACCCCATGAAGTACGGTATGTGTGTTTAGGGTTATTAGGTCCTAAGTGTAGAACTTTGCACTTAGATTCAATATAATGATAAACCATTTGAGTTGGCCCAACTCAAAATGGAGTCAAGGTCACGTTGCAACAAAACACGGTCACCAGAATTAGCAATGGAGCGATGCATTTTAAGGTCATTTGTAAAAAGAAGACCGAGTCTCTTATCACTCGGGAGGTCATTGATAAAAAAAAAAACAGAAAAAGGAGAGGACCTAAAACAGAACCCTGGGGAACACCAGAAGTAACAGGTGCCCATTCAGCAAGAGTATTTCCAATACGGACTCTCCGTATACGATTATACAGATAAGAAAAAGAGAATGCTGTACAAAAAATCAGGTATACCGGCTGCATGAAGTTTAGAAAGAAGAGTAGAATGCGGAACTGAATAAAAAGCTTCGGCAAAGTCGAAATACACGACATCACATGCCATCTTTCTGTCTAAGTAAGAAATCCAGTGCTCAGTTGCAACAATGAGGTTAGAGAAGCAGGACCTCCCTTTACGGAAACCATGTTGCGAATTGTGAAGAGGATGATTCAGATTACCCAATCAGTCAGGATATGGTGAAAAAAATTTTCAAATAGCCTACCTTAGAAAAGATAGGAAGGAGGCTTATTGGCCTGTAATTTGAAGGACTGGAAGTGGGGCCGCATTTTGTGAATTGGGACAACATAGGCTTTTTTCCACTGATCAGGGAAAGAACCTTCAGAAATACATTTAGTAAAGATAATAGCTAGAGGGTTAGAAAGAGAAGAAGCACAGTTTTTGATCAACAGTGGGTGGTGCAGGTCAGAACCAGCAGAAGTAGCAGTTTTGAGGACAGAGAGGTGTTTGTAAACATCGGCTGCAGAAATTGTATACCATAATGTAATGAAATTAAGACACAAACGGTATAATCTAATAAATAGGCCTTCAATTACTTTTGTAGGCTAGGAGTTACCAGGAAATGCCGTTACAATCAAAACTACTTTTCATAACTGGTTAAGACTAATCTAACTTCTTCCTATTCAGGTCAGCACTGATTCAGTCTCAACAGTCACCGATCCACAATCCTTCCTGGATTAATTCTATTAACAATTGATTCCAATCTTTAGGCCATTCAGCATGGATCTAGAAGTGATAGGTACAAACGCATGTTGATCCCAGACACACAATGCCATCCATCAATGCAGTGAGGCTGGCTTATTATTGGTCTAGGTTGACTCACCACCTTGGTGGTGAATTAACCCTTTCAAGCCTTTCTTCGAAAAAGCCCCTCGCTTCTGTGAATTGGGGTGTTTTCTGACATCAAAGCCTAATCCCGCCATTGGAGGTGAGTCACAAAGCGGCTCGTTGGGTACTTGCACACCCAAAGGCCTGTCACAGCAACGCAGGTCTATTAGTATACAGACTTGGGGCATTACAACTGATGAAATAACCGAATGCTGGGTAAAGCATTGAAAGATACTGTTGTTGAAATTAACTTGAACGCAGCTATTGATTTCAGTATTTTGAAACTCAATTTGTGCTATAGCACCAGTAAATCCAATACACATGCCCGGTTGCTGGTGGTGACATTTGCAGTCTTTCACGGTTGGGCGTAATAGTCATTGTTGTACTAAGTGATAACTGGAAGGATCTCGCATCAGAAAAAATCCTTTTCTAGGAATGTGCCATTATTAAAAAGGGTTGTACCTTTCATTATTTTATTTTTGCTATTTAATGTTTCTTTTTAATGCAGAGGCTACCTTAGTTAGACTAAAACCTGTTTGTGGCAGAAATGTAAACAGTGCTCGTGTTTTACCTAATTACCAGTACACCAGAACTTCTGACCATAATCCTATAAAAATAAATGTGAAATAAAACAGTAGTAGCCATCATTATTGGTACGAAATCGACAGCAAAAATAATACCAAAATCAATTTAAAATTTGCATTTTAGTCTAGCCCATACACAAAATAAGCTTTTAAACTAGCGTAGCTGAGTGTGTTCCACTTTGGAAACTTAGAGGCCATGGTAGTATGATACATTTGTGACACTTTAAAACAAAAATCACGCATTATCTCCTTGACTGTATTACACATTTACAACAAATTTTTAATTAGAGTAGTCAGACTGAAAATAATTGTTGTCGTCAATCTAATGGTCAAATTATCTCCTTTAAATGAAGACAATACATGTAAGAGGTATTTAGATGTGGATCGGCATAAGCTGCAAAATATCTTGCGCTTTCAAGTTATGATATTGGTTTAGGATCGGATAGCCCCAAAACAGTATCAGTCGCTCCTTAGTAGCCAGCCAGTCATCATTAATGACTCAACCAGGTCACAACTAAATGTCAGTCGCCCAACTTTCTGTGTGTGGTCATCTGACATTTTAAGTGACATTTTTGATACTTCCAAACAGGAGTATCGGTTTCACCAAATTCGTTCTGAGGTCACTACATGGAACGTTAAAAAAGTTTTAAAGGCAGGCAGTCGATTTTAAACCACTATTGTATATTCCGCTCGATTTAGGTTACAATGTAGTATCCACAATACACTTCGTTTTCAGTATCACCAGTATCACCAGTATCTCAGTTTCTATTCAATTTTCAGGATTTCTTGAATCAACTCTGATACAGAAAACAGAAAATTCACGTTAGGCATGGTATTTTTAGCAGCATCTTTCTACTTTGTATTAGAAGCTTACAACAGAGAACAACCCAGACACATATTTTATTATTTTTATTATCTAATCTAGTTAGAGACTAAGTTTATCTAATAAACTTAAAACTCACTAATATAGCATTATCTCACGCTTATCATTATCAGTAGCTTCATACAGCAAATGACGAATTCTGCAGACTTGAGTTCACGCAGTTTTCACATCAGGCTACAGGGATGCTGCCGGGAGTACCAGGTTTTTTCACATTTTTTTATATTCCCACTTTTAATTTTTTTCCAAATTTTTCACATACCCGTTTTTAATTTTTTCTCATACCTGTTTTTTATTTTTTCATATTTTTCACGTACCTACTCTCATTTTCGTATCACTATTTCTTCCTTTTCATATATCACCAGTTTCACATTTCTTTAATAAAAATTTATCTTTTCCAGTAACCATTGTATTTCCCCTGTGATTTCACTCAAGAGAGCGAAAGCAAATTTAAAGCGACTCCACCCGTAAACCAACCAATTTTCTTTTGTGTGTTCTAACCACATGCATGTCTACGTAATTCCAGGCCCAAAATTAGGGCGGTTAATTTGATTGTTTATAATTTGTATGTGCGTTTTGCCTTTTTTTTGCACCAACACTCGTATTTTTCACATATTATTTTGCCACTAGCAAATTTTTCACATTTTTTCACACCGGCAGCATCCCTGCAGTAACATGATGTGGTTTTAGACCACTTTTTGCACCAGTAACAAAAAACAAAACAAAACTTGAAAAATAGTTCAAGAGCCCAGGAATGCTAATATTTAGTTGCTTTGGTCAGGAGTTTTGGAGGTGCTTTCTACCAAAATTTCTCTTCGCAATTTTTAAGCCCAACCACAAGTTCGTGAGACCTCTGTGAGCCGAGCTACTCTTCTAACATGAAGTATCTTTAAGACATGAAAGTGATACATAAAGAATAGGCTAACTCGCAAGGTAAAGGGAAAACGCAGCAATCTGAGAAACACCAATCTGAGAAATACAGAAAAGACAGCTGCTCCGACTGGGACTCAAATCCAGGGTTTCCCGCATATAGGTTGGGAGCTCAAACCACTGTGCTACCGTGGTGGACCTGGCTATAGGCTTAGGGATGGCACGATACAAAATTTGTTGTATCCCTAAAACATTTTTTTTAATTATCGCGATAATCGTTAAAACAAATTTTGAAGCTGGAATAACCATTTAAATTTTGTTAATTAAAACCACCTTGGCTGAAGCCTACGTTGCAACCTTCACGAATATGAATAGTGTGGCACTCGCAATTTGGCCAGTGGACATGAAAATGCACGTGGCATTGTCCATTACTTCCTCACCATGTAGAAACAATTCAGCAGTTGTGCTGCTTCTTAATGCTTAAATAATGTCTGCATTAAACTAACTCTCCAATCATCTAAAGTGGGTAGAAACAGTATTGTGCACATGGTTGAAGAGCCATTGCATTCCACGTGCAATGCCGCAAACTGCTTGCTCCTAGCTATTACGGTTTCCGATCTGAGATATGACAATTTAAGCAAGGGGCTTGCACAATAATTCGATAAATCAGAAAAATTGTGATACGATAATCAACAAAAAAATATCGTGCCACCCCTCTATAGGCTCTGGACGAGCTTAGAACCTTCTTCGGCATTTCTCAGTGGTTGCGTAAGGATCACAAAAAGTACAGGAGGGAAAGCAACTGGCTTCTTACCCTCCAATACAAAATACAAGGAATAAACAAAGAATAAATCACAGGGTAAAGGGCAAACGAAGCAACAGGGTTTGTACTCGCCTGTATACATACAATTTCACAACTTTTCCAGGACTTTACAATGACAATTCAAGGACCACTCAAAAATAACAATTGAAAGCTTTGACCAAAATGACTTCACAAATTCAACCCAGGTTGTACCAAGGGTAAGATACTGGTGCTTCAATTACTACAATTCTGGTTTGGTGCAGCTATTTTTGTCTAGTTCGTAAATGCAATGGTCATGTTTTATTTTTATTATTTAGTTTATTTTCTAAGTATTTTTATTTGTTTCTCGATATTTCATGATTGCAGACCGATTTCCAACATGGAAAACAGAAATGAGATTTTCGTTATGCAAATTTCCAGTAGTATTCCAGGACTTAAAAAGGTATTTTCACATTTTTCAAGCACTTTTCCAGAATTTTATCTCCATTTTCCAGGACATTTCCAGGTTTTCAAGGACCCGTACGAACCCGGAAGCAAACAGTCTGCATTGAAGACTGGCCATGTGAGGCCATTAATGCTGATTGGTGGTTTAGTTTACCTAGCAGTTGCTTAAAATCCTGGCAATTAGTTTAATCAGCACAATCAACTCACACAAGTTCAACAAACCAGACTTTTACAGATAGGCTACAAAACAAGTGTGGTATTGTGAGAACAGTTATAAATTTCCTGTTAGCAACGTCTGTTGAACAAGGAGGAAGTTTTTACCTTATTTTAACAGAATGTCAGCATTAAAAACCTGCAATGCAGTATTTGTCTGTATTTAAATCTTCCGAGTTTGGGCGAGGGAGCAAAATCACGCACATTGTACAACAAATGCATGCCTCACAAATTAATCACACAAAATTGCTCACCAGTGCCACCAGCCTCCTTATTTATGACAATACCCTTGTGGGCGCCACCAGCAACGTGCATCACTGAGTTGTCCACCGGCAGCTGTTTTACCCTTTCCATGCGAATTGTGGTCGATTTCTGCGTTTTCTTGGTCGGTGTCATAACTATCCTTTCTGAAAATAAAGAAATAAACGCAAAATAAGCTTCAATCGGCCATTACATCAATACAGGATTCGTACAGAAACATTCATTTGACTACTCATGATTTTTTGTAGGACTTTACCCAACTTCAAGGATTTTTGCAGAGATGATTAATCTACCCCAGCCCAAAATTTGTTAAGGATTCCCGCCAAGCTTTCCGGCCATGCGAAGTAGTAATATCAAACGCCAAGCTCTTTCGCCAACCTAATCCCACCGAGTAATAGTAGGAAGGCTCATAAAATATGATAGTTGCTAAAAAATAGGCGGCTTTAAAAAAAGAATAGTTTTTGGTGTACGTAGTGAATTAATTTAATTTTCATTACCAATGAAAAAATTTAACTGTTGTTGTATTAGGATAGCAAAAAAAGGGGGTCTTTGGATACCCGAAGTGAAGTGAATACCAAACACTAACGGTGTTATGCGCCATGCGCGATCCTGGCAGAGGGTTAGCAAAACTAATTACACTGAGATTTAAAACTGTATTGGCATCATTTAAAGAGCAAATCAGGTGGTTTAAGCACACACTCAAGGTTAGTATTTTACAGATAGTCAGAAATTACTTTATTTTTAGCTGATTTGATTTATCCTGAGGTGCACACACCTAATTCAGGCCAATTCCACAAAATCCAATCAATTTACCCAAATTTCAGCCCCAAAATTCACCAGTAATCTTCTAATTTTGGCAACATCTTAAATTTTGCCAGAATTTACTTGAAATTCTCGTGGACTGAATTGGGTGGAATTGAATGGAATTGGTCAAAATATTTCCTGAATGAACCGGGGATTGAATGGAACAAAAACTCTATCGACAGCAAGTCGGTGAATTGTTATTGATTTGTCAGAATGAGAAACAAAGAGTACCGTATTTCATTGGATTTGATTTGAAATAGCAAATACTAAATATGGCAATGATTTGAATTGCATTGAAACACGGCAGTGACATGGTAGGAATTGACTCAGGCTCATGAATTTGAATTGGAATGGATCTGGAATGGAATTGCGCATTTAGGAAGAAAGGGATTTGACTTGACATGCTGTTCACTTCATGTCTAGTAATTTGATTCAAACCCTTTGAAATGGGATTATGCCCATCCTTGGTTGTCAGAGTACTACTGATAATTAGTACAAACTCTACATACAGTTTCCAATTTTTGTACGACATCATAGTAATGTTTCGTTACACAGAGGGATGGATTAGAAAGCTTTTCCAAAAGATTGGGTTTAAAGGTACATGCATCCATGCTGACTTTCCTGTACGACTCAGTTTTGCGAAAACTCAAAACTCGAAAGTGTGTGAATGCTGCCAACAGTAATTTTCTTGATTTTTCTTTCGTGCGAGATGATTTTGCGACATTAAGTCTAACCTGTGTAAATGTTGCAAGACATACCGGAAGGATTTATGTGCCTTTAAAAACTGAATATTGGCAGTCATTTTGGATGCATGATTCCCGCCCTTTTCCAAGGTGGGCTCTCGCCATCTTGAATACACCTTTAGAGTGTGTTACAACTCGATGGAAGGAGGGTTACATTTGAGAACACCCCCCCCACCCCAGCCCTAGGACATGGTTCCTCATGCCGTTAGGTAGCTCTCTTTGACCAACTTAAATTCCCCAAAAGGATGTCTTCAGTGTTCCACGACTTTTAGCACATCCTGCGCGAATAATTTAAAAATAAAATCAATCAAAATCGAAAAAGAACAAAGAAATTGAGTTTCGAACTCGTGCTCCCAAAAGCAGTACTTTCTACAACAGTCTGTGACACATTATAGTCAGAGAAAAAAATTGTCTGCAGCTAATCTGTTTTTATCATACAGTTACCCACATAGTGGACAAGACCATTATTTTTATTGAATAACTTTTCAGTGCTTTATCCTGTTGATCTGGCTACTCCACCAATGGAAAGGTCTCATCGAGACGATTAAAATGGTGTATTGGAATGTCAAACTCGGCCAAAAATTGACAAAAACGGCAGAAATTTGGCCAAAATTTGTCCACGGCGGCCTTCAACTGTCCGCGACGTATGGTCGCACGTCGCGCAGATTCTGCTACAGGGCTCGTACTAATAATCAAAATTGAGGTTTTCGTGCAGAAAGTCAATCATCGAAAGCGAACGAATCCAAAATAGCAAACATACATTTCACGCTTCAAAAACGTCTGCATTCCATCAAAATCCTGAAGATTTACCCATCTCTGGTTACAAAAATGTTTAAAAAAAAAAAAAAGGAAGGGAAGCAAACCATTCCAAGAGTATTTAAGTCCCTCGAGGCCTTATTCCACTACTTTTCCAGGTGTTTTAACAATTCCTACGTATAACCCATGCAACTTGACTAACATGGCCAACTGCAAAACAACACCCTGAATGGTAGTGCTTACGCTCGTAGAATGAAGCAACACTCTTTTGGGGGCTGTAATTTGACAGACATGTTGTCACGTTTTAATTTGCGAGACATAACCAAAATTAAATTCCATGCAAAATAATTACGAACGGGGTAAGGCAATGTCATTACACCCTAGCTTCAACGACTGATGATGAGTGAGCCAAAACAACATGTGCCAAACTCTGCGCCACCAAAATAGAACGTTCCAATGTATGTTAGCCTTCTGATTGGTTCAGACGCAGAAGTCAAACAGAATCAAATACAAAAGTTTTTGTGGAAGATTCAGTACGAAGCATAAAAATAAAAGAAAGAAAGGAAAAGAGCCCCACTCCCTCCCGGGAGAGCGTAAAACATGTTACAATGAGCGTGTTAAACAGAACGGAAAGCCAAATGGGCTCGAGAAGTATTAAATAAATACGGACACAATCCTATTTACGTTGCCTTTGAACTTAAATTCCAGACTGCCTGACCAGGGAATTGAACCAAACCTTTGACACCAAAGGCTGAAGTCCTACTGCCAAGCCATACTGAGGGTGTACAGCCGAGAAGCCAAAAGTGCACAATATCTTAAGCCATACTGAAACAGTCAAAAGAAAACGTCCATAGGCAGCATTTAACACGCGCGCATTTAAACGGTGTATACCCATTTCGCCGAATCCCGATTTGGCAAATCAAAATATACTTTAAAAATTTGACGTTGGAGAAGCTAAAAACGCATTCCTAATAGGAAGGAATTTGTGATTACGTACTTGCGGTTTCTGATGTTATGTTTAGCCGCAGTGAGTGCGGCAGAGCGAGCGAGGCACGTAATTTGAAAAAAAATTATTCTGCGAAATGGGAATCGGCGAAGCGGTCATACACCGTATAAACATAAACTTTTCCAAGCGCCCTCCAGTGGATATTGGAAATGTGTATACTTATGTACAAATGTGATGTTTAATGTTGCCTCTATCCTTTGTCCGTGTCAGTATGGTTTCACAGTAAGACTTCAGCCTTAGGTTTCAAACGTCGTAGGCTTAATTCCCCTCTTGGACACTATGACATTTTAGTCCAAAAGGCAACGTAGACAGGTTTGCATCCCTTTTTTAATGAACGTGTTCTTCTATTCAAAACTGGCCATGAAAAAATTTTCTATTTTCCTACACTTAAAATAAAAATAAGGAAATAATAGTGTTAATATACCTTTTCAACTGCCAAGATTATCTCGAGACAGAGAACGAAAACTTGCTAGGAGCTTTTAATTGCCACAATCAACATGAGCAAGTCATATTCAGGCTTTCTCTTCCAGAATGCATACGGATGGGTCGAAGCCAGACCCGAACCTAAGACTTAAAGTACATGCGAGTGTCGTGATAACATTTGACCCTATCTTATCCTCATTGGAAAGATTTCTTTATTTTTTCAATAATTTCGCCAAAAAATGGCCCATTTCGTCCTTACAATACACCATTTGAATTAAGAAAATCATCCATTTTCTAGAATGCTTCCTCTGCTCAATTAAGTTTATGTCAAGCTTCGACACTCTCTTCTCCATATTTAAATTATCTTCGGCTGGCTTAGGTTAGGCGCCACCATTGCCCACCTTTGGATTGAAGCCTTGTTCTAGCCTTTTCTATTTTTAGGACGAAATAGTGAAGTAATTTTGACTATGAATGATTTTGATAGAACAACGTACAAAAGAATAATGCCTTGCGGAAACGCGTTGAATGGGTTTTTCTTGTTTCACTCATTTTAAGGATTTTTAACGCAGTCTTACATCCTGGCATACACACACTGTTTAGCGTGTATTGCATCTTTTCTTACGCAACCTAGTATAATGGAAACAAGGACCATTCATTCAATGCAACTTACGCCTCATCCGCAAGAAGCAGCTGACAGTGAAATGATGCTGATAGGGATCGGCCGATATGACTTTTTACCGATCCGATACGATACCGATGCCGATAATAACAATAATAAAAATCACAACTAAAGGTTTAATTTCCATACAAATACAACTTCAGTGTCTGGTTTTGCATGGGTTCCAACTGCAAAGATTATCCAAAAAATCCTCTGCAGCAACAGCAGGATTTTTATTCTTATTCCTACTTACTGCTTAAGTACATTCATCTTCTCAGTTAGATTTTAAGTTGGTCGTAAAGCGTCAAAACTATCACGAGCTACATTTTCATTACAAACTGAGCAAATGGCTTTGCTTTTCTCACTTGGTTGTTACTTTAGCCACGCTTGGTATCAGTTTTTCAGGGAAGACGGTTGTATTTCTTGGCGTAACGAATTTCTGTATCGGAGCGTCCGATACCGATATGGCAAATACAGATAAATACAGATTATACCGATACCGGTATCAATATCGGACTATTCCTGGAGCCTGACACAGGTGCATATTATGGATTGGCTAAAATTGCATCAAGTTATTCTCGGCTTACAATGGCTTACGAGAATACTCCAGCATGAAATAGTAGTCATCCACTTGCAGCAGCTGACAGTGAAATGACTAATAATTATTTGATATCATCTTTAATAATAAGGTGGTGTAAATTATGTGCTGTTTGCAACATTTATCTCTGTTGAATGAATCTAAACGACAGTCAGCAAGGTTTAAAAAGCAAAAAGGATCTTACGCAGTTTCACGAACAAGAAGAAAATACTTGTTAATTCGGTGCTAGAACGCACAGCACCGAAGAAAATGACTTCTGAAGATGGTCCTGTTAGTGCCAAATTCACGATATCTTCTGTGCGAGATAAAATTTCTGATATTTTTCATACAGCCAAAGCTTAATACTATCTTGTTTTCTGTCACTGTCTGTGACAAACATTTCATAAAAGATGAAAAAAATTGTTGCTAGCCAAAACGTTTAAGAGTGATTTTCTGAGAAACCATTATACTTCCAATGGAGCAGTGATAGTTGACATTTAAAATTTTGTTTTTCTAATTTTCACGAAATGTGCTCCACAGTGTGCTGATCACTCCCCCCCCCCCCTCCCCTACAAATCCTTTTTTGAAAATTTCACTTCGTTGCCAACTTCTAGCCATTTTTTAGAAGGGCCGTGGAGGTATTTTGAAAGCGGTATAAAAATACTATGTTATAGGACTGAGTTTGTACAAAACTTAAAGCAAGTACCAGACTGAGTACTAGGCGACTGGGTACTAGACTACCAGTACTATGTTGAATGTATGTTCTACATGGTTGTGATAAATTCTTGACACAGCCCTGAAGTGCAATATGTAAAATCAAAGTTTTGTCAGCATTTCTGTAAGATCTGAGTTTTATTTCGGCTAACGTTTTTTAGTTTCATGTGCCAAACATTTTGCACTAAATTGTATATATTTCTCCTTGTCTTGTTTCATGGCGTCCCAATTAATTTTTTCTTTAATTGGACTAAAAATGCATGAAATTCGTTGCTCGGTTTGTTAAAACAGAATTCAACTGCGCAGGGCACTATCAATAGAGTAGTTATCAAACAGGACGTTTTCACCGATACCAATCTGATTATCAGTCCTTTCCCAGGGACAACAATACACATAAACAGTACTATTATTTTTTCTTATCTAACCACGTGCTGTTAACACACGAAACGTACAGCCGTCGGCTTATAGCAAAAACAAAATGGTAGTATTTTAAAGGTTCCTTATGGGATCGCCAACCCACATGAGAATTACAAACAAGGCCAAAACCATTCGGGGGTTGCCAAGAAAACACTTTAATTCAGGAGGATTCAATTTGGACGCTCATAAATTCGACATTTAAGCCAGGTCTTTACCCCTTAATTTGAGGCAATTTCGAATCGTTCAGCAGCACACGAAAGTGCGAAACACGCTGTGATGAGTGACATTCGAATGACAACATACTTTTGAATTGACTCGGGTGCAATGTTACACGCCTGGTCTCTGAAGTGGCAATTTTTCTCCTCGACTTGTTGGCCGAAGAACGCATCCGCACGCCCAATCCATCATATGAAGTTGGCATATTGGCATTCGCCCTTTTGGCAGAGTGTTCACTTTAATTAGCTTAATGGACCCCGTTTAAATTCCGCGGGGAACCATCAGGGACCATTCCAGTATATGTGTATGAGCGTAAATCATTAATCATGGCACAAAACGAGCAGAGGGTTAAAAGCGAATGCGTAAATCTTGAGAAGAAAGAGTTAGGGGGAAAAAAAACGGGGAGGTCCTACGCCCGCATAAATTCTTTATTTCTTACCATACTTGTTCCAACAAAACCGAATGCATTACTGATCTAAAGTTGGAAAGAGCAGCCAGCACCTCCTCCTTCCCAAAACTCAAGCCTTTACGTACAAAAGGCATCCAGGCTGCAAAGTAGCACATAGGGATCGGCCGATATAAGAGTTTTCACCAATCCGATACCGATGAAGGGTAACCGAACCGACCCGATTCGATCCCGATAATTTATATAACTAAGATCGTGATTTGTTTTGTTTGTTTGTGTGTGTAGTCAGGAATCTCGACAATCTTCGATAATTTCGGTGCTTCTGAGAATAGTGCTGTTCCATTTTTAATTTACCGCCTTTTTTTTCTTTATGTTGCTCGAAGATTCTACGGCGCTGCATCTTGGATTTGAAACGGTGAAAAGGCGCCTTTAAGTTAAACAATTTTTCGCGTTCAGCTTAACCAAAACGTAAACACTGGTATTGGCGAGCAATACTGTTGCCGGTTCGGTATAATACCGATAGCAGCATCGGTTAATTCCTACCGATAGTATCAACCCTCTCCAATGTCGGTCGCCATTCGCCATTTGGAATTGAAATCAGTAATTGGCGACTTGAAATTTAGCCTTACTCGCCAAAATGGCGACTAGCAATAGAGAATGACACTCAGAGAGCGATATCTCGGGAACCGTACAAGTTAGAGACGAATGGTTTGCGGCGTTATGCTCAGATTTATAAGGGCTACGTAACTGCTTTATCTTCATTAATACTGGGGTTAAAGAGAATTCTACAATTTCGTAAATGCATGAATTAAAAAAAAAACCATGCATCGTACAAGATGTCATTGGTATGTGGCGAGTAGAAATTGTGAAATGGCGAGTGCTTTGTAAGGTCTACTGGCCAAGTGGTGACTGCTATTGGCTTCACATTCGAGAGGGTTGGATAGTATCGTCCCATAACTTTCAATTTGTGTATTTACATATTTACAATCTAACCTAGATATACCGGTACTCTTATTGCCAAAACTTTGCCACAAACGCCTAACAAAACGCCCAACACACAACAAGTTACGGCTGAGCAAAACTCGACAATAAATAATAAATCTCTTCCAATTTCTCTCTGCCGCAAAGCCAGGTGTCACAATGCCCTGTGTCGTTGACAATTTACAATTCGGCTGGGACCAAAGATACGATCTGCGCCCCGTTTTTGTGACGAGAAACAGTCTCCACTATCGTATATCATTGAAAACAGGGGCTGCTAAGAAAGAAAGAGTAATGTTCTTTCAAAATTGCCTCAAAGAAGTCTTTGAGCTGCTCGAGGCTGGCACCACCAACCATTTGAGGATAACATAAAACTTCCTAAAATAAACTGCCTTGCTTACAAGATTAAAGATTGGATTACTGTCGTATCACTGATTATATTGCATCGTTATTTTGATGTTACTGCAATCGTTCAAAACACTGAAAAGAATTAAACGGGAGGAATTTCAGCAATTTAAACTTGAATTCAGCAGTTTCAACTTTCTCAGTAGAACTTAAAAAGCATATGCCGTTAATTAATTTCTACTCGCTGTGAATCCAATACATCTTGCATGATACGTTTTTTTCGCGCAAATTTAAGCATTTACGAAATTGTAAAATTTTCTAAAACTACTGTATTAAATTAACAACTAGGGATAGTCCGACGTTGGTATCGGTATAATCTGTATTTATCGGTGTTTTTGCCATATCGGTATCGGACCACTCTAAGGCTTCCGATACAGATATTTGTTATGCTAAGAAACGCAACTGTCTTCCCTGAAAAACTGACACCAAGTGCGCCAAAAGCAAAAACCAAGTGAAAAAACCAAAGCCATTTGCTCAGTTTGTAATGAAAATGTAGCAGGTGACAGTTCCAATGCTCTAAGTTTTATAACAACCAACTAAAATCTAACTGAAAGATGAATGTACTGAAGTCATAAGTACTAAGTAGGAATCAAAGTAAAAATGCTGTTATTGCTGCACAGAACGTTTTGGATAATCTCAACAGTTGAAACTTGACACTTTCAAACAGTTGGAACCCATGCAAAACTAAAAACCGAAGTTGCATTTTTTTGTATGAAATTTAAACTTTTAGTCGTGATTTTTTATTATTATTATCGGTATCGACATCGGTATCGTATCGTATGGTTTACATTTCATCGGTATCGTATCGTATCAGTAAAAAGTCATATCGGCCGATCCCTATAAACAACACAAACCCATTTGCCATAGCGCAATGTAAATCCGAAGTTTACAAATATTATCTTCTAGCCACATTGTAAAACAGAAATCGTAGCACGCAGGGGTAAACTCCGATTTCTTCGCAAAAACGCGGAGGAAATAGAGCAAAATTCCATTGTTTTTCCTTAAGAGAACAGCAAGCTGACAGTAGGTGCTTAGCCATGACAAGTTCAGTGTTTATGATCAGAGGTTTCCCGGTTCAAATCCCCGGTTTTTCCCCTTCCGTTACTAGATATTTCTTCTCTCAAAAAAAAAGGCTGGTAATGTTCAAAATTGAGCCGGTTCAGCCATACAAGCATTAAATTGCTTCGGGTGACTTAAGGCTCAAAGAAACCGATAAAAATTGTTGTTGTTGTTTTTGTTTGGCTTTAGGGAGGAAGAAACCAGACTGGGTTGTCTGCCCCACGATTTAAGTGATTTAATTGATTTGTACGATTCAATAACAATGATGGCGTCAATCGCTTTAGACAAAAATGCTTGTCGAAAAGCAGGGAAAAAGAAATAACACAATCGCCAACATCAAAACGCCGATAAAATAAACACCGGAAGTGAATTAAGCTGGGAGGGGGTTTATAAACCTCAGATAGGCTAACAGTGAATCAAACTCTCACAAGGCTACACAAATTGCTTGGTGAGGTCACACTCATTGTTAAGGAACAGTAGTTTCCTGGAACCACGTAGTGCCTACATACAAAAAAGATTGCAATTCAAAGAACGTGCACAATAACTAAGAATGCATTGCACACAACCACATTATTATTATTAAAGACAATTTTTGAATGGAAGCAAAAGCCTATTATTTTGTCGTAAATTGTTCTTTAAATGGCGGTGACTAAACTATGACTCGGACGAAGAATGGGAAAAGGCTTCGTAATAACGCTCCACCACAAACGGAAATAGAGCATTAGGAGTAACCAAGACCTGCAGTGATGCAAATTCGAATGGCTTTACCAACCACCATTCGAGTTCAAGTTTCACCTCTCAGGGGTCATCTGTCCCCCCCCCCCCCCCCTCCTCGGGCGGGGTCGTGACTAAACTGACAGAGAAGAGAACTCCGTGTGATTGATAGTTTCGGACGGGGCAGGAGGATCGAGAATTTTCCCCAAATGCCCCGACAACCGAACCAAAATAACCCCAAAATATTATAAACAGTGCCCCAGAATAGCCCACTTTCAATGGGTTCGTACATCACGGACGAAACCATTTTCAAGGCTAGCTTACGACCAGTTTCAAGGCTCTTTATACAGTAAATTCTCAAAATTATCTTTTAAAGACCAGCATTTTTCCGGCTGCCATTGTTGGCACCGTCGTGCTCCTATAGTTTGCAGTGGGAAGTCATAAACAATGACAAACATTACGCCCCTCCTCCTCCTCCCTACCACTGGACAAGGAGAAATGAGAAATATGAGAAATACAGCAACTATAGTGTCCGCAGCCTATCTTCAGTTCTCCGCAGAACGACCACAGATAATCGATTGTATGTTTTCAGTAGCAGAGTGCCTTGTTGATATCCAAGATGGTTACAAAAACAATGGCGGCCATCGATTAAAGCCACCCCATCCAGGAAGACGTAGCCGCTCACAAAATACTTGCAAGACTCAAGATACACCGCGCACACAATAACAGTCAGTGGAACAACTTTTGCTCAGCTGCTCCTTTGGCAAAAATTGCTTGCCCTGCACGGCATCTCTCTCTTTATGTTTCCAGTCCAATCCGAGGGGAGCATCGTTCACACAAGAAATGGATTCGGCTGACAAACTATTTCTATTTATTTATTTAGGTTTTTCTATTTATTTAATTTTTTTCCTAAATTTACTGTTACGGCATTAACCTCAGTCCATACAAAGTGCACTCACAAAATTCAAGGCTCAGACAAAAAAATTCCAATTTTCAAGGTTTTTTCAAGCCTTGAATTTTCGGTTTTCAATTTTAAGGCTTTTCAAGGAATTCAAGGCCGTGCACGATCACCGTACTTAAGACATTTACAAAAAATGTTTTGTTTTTTTGTCACCTATTTATTTATTTCGCAGTATTTCTCTAAACCCATTACGAAAATTGGAGGCAAAAAAATAGGGCCAACAAGACATTTTTTTCTCTTTCTTTTGGTACAATGAAGCCAAGTGTTTGCCCCAAATTTTTTTTAATCCCCCGGGTGGAAGAGACAGACAGGGAGATGGGGGGGGGGGAGGATTGCGAGTTTCTCGAAAGAGGGATCACACAATTTGCAGTGGATAATAAATTTCTGGCATATCAATACCTATGGGCTAATATTTTAAAAACCATTTTGCATAAAATGTTACTCTAAAAGAAATTAATTCCCAATGACTTATTTTTCATTTCGGCTAGAGGGGCACGGCCAGGTACCATTTCAAATGATAAAATGGGCAGCTATGATAGTTATTAACGCAAACCACTTGGATGTATAATTTTTACTTACAATTTTTTTTTCTATGCGTACAGATTTTTTACAGAACCTGTTCGTTACTTTAACAATTACAAGGACACACTTGCTCACTATTTTCGTGCATCCAGCCCGAAATATCTATTGCAACACTAACATAGGCCAGAGTGATTGTCACAAACCCGTTTCTCATGATGAGAAAATAGGAAAATTAATGGATTTGCAACACCTACACGTGTCTGAATATTAACAACGCAAAACGAAGTCACGGAAAAGCCAACATCACGAATCTTTTCTTCAAACTAGCTGTTCCCCCCCGGCGTGACGTACGCCGGTCGGGCAGGGTTGGGGGGGGGGGGGGGGGGGGGGGGGGGGCCCCATTCCCCTTGCGGCCCCTCGGTACATGCCCTCCCCCCACCTCGGCCTGTCATCCTGCCTGCTTTTTGCTTCGTGCATGATGCGTTTGCTGTGTGCAAGCCAACACATAAGTGTATTATATTGTTGGAATGCAAAGTTATACATTTGTTTACTTTAAAAATCATTTAGACGAGAGCTTCTTCGACATGGGGGGGTGGGTGCCTTAAAATTTCACGGGGAGCGTAACTGGAAAGGCACACAAAATTCTTAGAAGGGCCGTGACCCCCCCCCCCCCCCCCTGCAGCATTGCCACACTGCATTGGTTATCGCATCTACGAAGTTAAGCAATCGTTTATTATTATCCTTCTTTTGGGTGTTACGTAAGAGACCTATAAAATCAAAAAATGAGAATAAATATCTACGTTCCCACTTTCTTTCGTTCGGCATACAACTACAGACGTCAGGCCTACTGTTGGGTAAAAAAGATGACCAGTTCTGTTACATAACTTACCTTTACCCCACCCCCTTCCCCTCCTACGAGTGTCACAGCAGGAACTAGTGTCTAAAAAAAAAAATCCATTCCTTATTCACCCCCCCCCCGCACGCCCCAGCCCCAGCTATAAACCAAAACAAACACTCTTTCCCCCCTTCCAGCCAGCAGGCAGTGTAAACAGAGACGGGAAGTGGGGGAATGCGACTAACACACCCAAGCCATGATGAAGCAGGAACACACCTACAAGGGAGGGGACGAAACAGCTGAACATCATGAAGTGGGCTGGGCTACGAAAAATCAATAAATCTAATTCGTTCACTGAGATTTAAGCTACGTACACAATGCGTCCGATGGAATCGGCGAAGTAATTTCCTGTCTTCTCATGGAATCATGAGTCAAATCTCGATTTAAGTGCGGAATAACTTTCGATTTTGCTCCAAAAATGAGTTTAAAGGTGAAGTTTAGGGCTGACGTACGCAGACACCGGGCAAATACATAGTCCACCAAATTCTTTTATTTTAAATTGGGATGAATACTCTCAAATTCTGTATCATTTGTTTTAATTCTGAGACACTTATTCGTGTGAGAAAGTTTGGGGGACGGGGAGGGGGCCGAGGAGCCACTTTCACATTTTCCCCGAAATTTTTTGTGGAATTAAATTTCCACATTGCGCTGCCTCGCTCGCTGCGGCTAACACATAATATCAGAGATGCTGGTGTAATAACGATGCCAACAAATCTTCAGTAGTTTTGAGGGTTGCGAACGTTTTATGGCACCCCCAATTTGAGGGCAAACTATCCCAATTTAAAAAAAAATTTGAAAACTTGGTGCCTATTCGTCCACGCATGAATGCGAGTGCCTATGTGTCCGCGTACCAAGGCTGATTTAGGCGAAGTTTGAATCGTGTTGGTAGTTATAATTCAGGAAATCAAAAATGGCATACTAGACAATCTTAATTCTTCGTCGTTACGAGCATAAATGCAAAACGTCCATATTTCATATTTAGTTGTTTACACCATCTACAGGGTTCATAAGCAAACACCCGTCGTAGCATACGGGGAGAGCAGTGAAGATCAGTGTGCGACCATCCAGACGAAACAAAATCGCGTGTTGATACACACTGGTTTACATTGCAGTTCCCGGATGCTACGACAGTTTTTTTTTAATATCTTCTTAAATGCAGTTTCATTTCTCTTCATTTCATTAGAAAATCATTGAATAACCCAAGGACTTGTAAAAAAAAAAGTACTTGAGGGAATCGAACACAAAATTTGCCCATATTAGCTAGAAAAAATTGGTAAATTTAAGCAATTTTTTGGCGAGTAAAATTTGATGATAGTTCAGGTTACAAAGGCAAAAAATATAAAAAGAATTAAAAAACAAAAGTAATTCAAATTGATAACCGACCACAACGTTCTTTTTTTTTTCAATTAATTCGTGCTGCAATTTATTGATTCAGATTATTAATAATAGAACAATTTCAGATTATAGCAACAGGAAACTATTCCAGTAATCATGAAGAATTTGCAGCATATATCCAGAACTTTCAGGCCTAGAATTTTATTTTAATTTCCCAGGTTTTCACGGAGGGATAAGACTATGCATATAATAAAGATTTCCACTTTGCGTTAATTTTTTTCCCAGCAAATTTAAACTCAAACCACTTGCTACAAATTTTTAAACTTAAAACTTTAAAACTGGACGGAGAGGCTATCCCCCCCCCCCCCCCCGCGCATTCCTAAAAAATTACATCCACAATACTACGAAACAGGGGGGACATGCACAGGCCCCCAGAGCGGCCGGCGCAGAGGCAACTTACTTCTCTAATTCTGGGTGCCCCTCCCACACATTTTTTTGGGTGTTTTAACTTTTACCCCCCCCCCCCCCCACCCCTCATTGCGTCCTTTGCCCCTCTTCGCACACTTTAATTCTTAGCCGTTACTGTCCCTTTTTTAGGCTTTTTTACACCACCGCTTCAAGGCAAAGGACATTTTGCCGTGAGGGCAGGGGCATGTCCCTTCCACGAAATAATAAAAAAAAAATTTTCTAAATATTACACATAAAAAAAAAAGACCGCCCTAAAAATATAAAGGAAAGAAAATGACATTTCCTAACGATACCACTCTTAGCCATAAAATTCGAACGGGAAGTCTCGTCCACCTTGTTACAAAAACGGAACTAAACTACAAAATGAGGCTAATAAAACCGGCGCTAATAAATCAGTGGGAAGTGGCACAAAAAAGTTTTATTGTGGGATTGACATTTGAAGAAGTCATAGTCACGAGAAATGTACCAAACGAAGATCTTAATAAGAAAGACTGCACCTAACAAGGAACATTTCATAATAATACATCGTCATCCTCTAAAAGCAAGTGATGACGTCAAGGGTCGTAGGAGTCTATGACAAGGCTAGTCTAACATTTAAGATGAATATCACACCAAAAACCAAACCTGGTAAAAGGGACTAGGGATGGGTCGGATTCATTTTTTTGATTTCGGTTCCAGTTTCGGTTTTCACGCCCAAAAAACCTCGGTTTCGGTAACGGTTTTTGCCACCATCCACCCCAACCAGATTTTCCTAATTTGTTTTTCTTGCAACAGTGGTATTACTAGCTTTTAACTCCTGCTTTCACTTTCAGCAGCGTCGTAGACCATGGGTCTAGCTGTGGCACCATTTCCCTCTACTATTTTCGTTTTAATAGCTAGGAGCTTTGCTGTCATTTATACGTAGAAAATGATAATCATTAAACAAAATGCAAAA
This sequence comes from Lithobius niger, assembly GCA_023313725.1. Taxonomy (NCBI): domain Eukaryota; kingdom Metazoa; phylum Arthropoda; class Chilopoda; order Lithobiomorpha; family Lithobiidae; genus Lithobius; species Lithobius niger. Next base: position 3,963 of record JAHWFP010069920.1, on the reverse strand, counting down.
CAACAAACCATTTTTTTGATTTTCGAACACCGTACGAAAAACCGACACAAAATCCGAATGGGTTTCGACTTCGGTTACACAGCCATCCCTAAAAGGGACCGCCAAGTTCCGAATGGTTCGGCCCATCTAAGGAGTGATATCAACACACCAAAACATTACGTTAATCGCACCGACTAATAGTTTGAAGGTTAAATGAAAACTACTACTACTACTACTTGCTACTTTCGGTAGCAATGTTTAAGTTTTCATTTAACGTCCAAAGTATTATTCAGTGCGATTAACTTGGCGAATGTTTTGGTGTGTTGATATCAATCCTTTGAAGGGCCGAACCATTCGGAACTTGGCAGTCCCTTTTACCAGTTTTGATTTTTGAAATGACTTCACTTTTTTTTTTATTGTGTATTAGACTCGGCTCAACTCAACTATAGCCTTGAACATCATATCTTCTATATTTTCCAAGGTTTCACTTGCTCTTAATGTTGGATCTTACGATATTACTATCAGTCTTTCTAGCTTGGTAATAAATACCCTGGTGTATACCGGTATATGCAAGGGCAAGGTGGCCTGGGTGCACGAATATTTCGTGACCGGGTTCGAGTTCGAGGCCGTATGCAACCCGGGAATTTTCATGAAAGAATGGTCGTGTTATGTCTCACCCTCATGTCGATTGTGGTATGTAAAAGATCCTAGGAAATTCCCGAATGAAATTATCTAGCAAAATTGTACACTACGGCAGAAGTGTGGAAACCTTCAGTTCAGGATATAACCATCGGAGTTTTCTTTTTACCGATGTTCGATATAATGAACCAATAATCGGCTATGGCATGCAATACCATAGTTTGAAATACAGTTGTTCAACTGCAGTAAAGCGTCACAGTCAATGACGACTCAAGTGTATACTTTCAGTTTCACTTTCAGTAACAAATTACCCCTTAACAAAACTGTCACAATGCCATTACAAACTTGCGTAAGCCGTGGCGCCAGAAGGGGACCAGGGCAATTTTGCTGGGTAATTCCAATCGAAAATTCGTAGGATCTTTTACATGCAACAATCGACACAAGCACGAGGCATTACAGGGTCCTTCCCTCACAAAAATGCCCGAAACTTGCGCACAAGTTGCCTCACTCAGATCATGCCCCTAAAAATTAGTGCAGCGTCTATTTATCGCCGCCTCCATTTAACGCTGCGTCAAATTACATCGGTGACGCCGCGCGTGGGTGGGGAGAGCACAAATAGAATATATGGTATATCAATTTTAGGTTAATTTACCCCAATACACAAAAATAACTACCAAGATCCTGTTGCATACTGAGAAGATTTTATTGTATTACTGACATTTCGCTCGTTTCCCTCCCAATAAAACATTTGCAACTCAGTATTACACTTCTTCTCAATTACATCAAAATTTCACCTGATATTTAAGCCTACCACTCAAACTGTATTTTTCCCCCTTTTTTCCAACGGCTAACTCTTTCAGGAAGACAACACAAACACGAACACAAAATAATTAATTAGTAGTTGTTGGCCGAAAATGATAAAATGCTTAAAATCTGAAATTCTTCGCGCAAACAATTTTCTAGTGCAGTGGCTCGCAAAACTTTTTTTTTAATTTTGATTTTGGTATGTCAAAAAGAAGTATTATGTCTTGCAAAAAAAAAACTGACCCACAATCTGGGCAGTTCCATTGTTCCATTGATCCGGGTTATCCTTAGTAGGGATCGACCGATACAGATATACCGATCCGATACCGATTTTCCCCTCAAACGCCGATCCGATACACCGATACCGATTTAAAAAAAAAACGTCAATGGGTCAGAAAGTCATATGCATACTTCATCATTATGAAACTGGTGTGCAAGAAAATTCAATTTCTAATTTTTTTTCTCAGTGGTGGCAGATCAGCAAGTGTCCCTTCGACTGTAAAAAAAAAAACCCAGAGTACACTGCAGATAGGCCTAATCCCAAGAAGCCCTGCCCTGATTCTGGCAATGCACACACGTTGAATTCACTAAGTTGCTGTGCAGATGACGTCATGGGATACAAGCGATGCTATGCAGGAAAGGTTTCTCACATGCTAGTTGGAGTAGCCAGCGTGCACGGAAGTTGGTCGTATCGGCTAAAATATCGGTAAATAAACACCGATACCGATAATATCTGTAAATACCGATATTAATATCGGCCTATCCCTACTTATTTGACCAATTTACCAGAAAAATTGGTTCACCCGGAGCCCGGATTGGTCCGTGACCCGGTAAAACAAATGAAGATAATTTTCTTCGAAATAAAAAAAAAAAAACAGTATCTAACATTAACACTAAATTTAGGTTAAGTCAGGCCTCTCATGGTAAAACGGCCGATTTAATTGGGAATTTAGGGAAGTTTCATAGCAAAATTTACAAGCTAATTTTTTCGAAAAAAACAAATTCCTTCTTTTAAAGCCATCCCTTTCAATATTTGAACAAAAAAAAATCGACCTAATCATATTAATCTGTGACTTTTGTTATGGTCAGACTTACAGGCTATCTCACTCATTTTTTAAATTTTTTATTTATTATTTTTTTCGAAATTCAAGATATTAATTTCTTGAATTTGAAAAAAAAAAGAATAAATTAGCCGCTGTAGGCCTCTACGCCCTTTCTCTGGCTGCAACACCAGCGTTTATCGGTTCAAAAAACCAAAATAGGACACAATGTTTTTTTAGAAAAGGGCTGAGGCAACGCTCCCGCCCGGGCGCGCCATTGTTTGTACAAACAGTGGCGAAACGAAACCCTGCAACTGTGCATTTTTTTTTTTTTGTTTTTCCCCCCGAAAACTTCGAATGGTTCCGATTTGGAATTGTTCAAGTACAATGAAAAAAATAAATTAAACAAGCAGCAGCTTCCCTTTAAAAGACTCTCAGATCCGGCATCAAATGTCGTTTATTGGGTCAACCACTCGACTCGAAGCCAAGCCAAACTGAAGCCATTAGATAGTCTGTTTTTGACTCATTGATCGGCTTCCTCATTTGAAGATGCTGGAGGGTCGCCGAGATTGGTTGCCCCAAGGAGTAATAAACCATTAAGACTATTTATTTAATATTCCTGCGGATGTACGCCTCTTTAAAAGTTTAACGTTTGAGCGGATGCGACTACAGGCAAAATGAATAAGATAAAATGGCCAACAAAACAGAATTGTAAATGGTTCGAAAGTTACACGGTTACAAATGCATTCGTGGTTTGTAGCCAGTTGGCGTCGATATGAGAGGCAAGCGTTTTCATAATAGATTACTTGAAGTAAGCCGACTATCATACAAATACCCCAAAGGGTAATGGGACCCATCAAGTTTTCCGCACAATATCAAGTATAGGAATGCACCGAATATTCGGTAATTATTCGGTATTCGGCCTATTCGGCCAAAAATTCAAGTATTCGGTATTCGGCTGAATAGTGATATTCGGTATTCGGCCGAATAGTAACATTCGGTATTCAGCCGAATATTATTTAGTATAAATTTATGCAATTGTGTGAATGTAAGAACGTTTAGCTAAGTATTTAATTTTTGGTTTGTGATGAATTGTCTTCTGACATTTCTAAAAGAAGAAAAAAATTATCAAATATGTTTAAATTACAGGTATTCGGTTAAGTATTCGGCCGAAAAATTCGGTAATCGGCCAATATTCGGCACAGAACCGAATAATTCGGTATTCGGCCGAATGTGTAAATTGTTTGGTGCCGAATATTCGGTATTCGGCAGTTTAACTATTCGGTTGTAAATTCGGTATTCAGCAAGTTGAGTATTCGGTTATATATTCGGTATTCGGCAAATTAAGTATTCGGTTGTATATTCGGTATTCGGTAAATTAAGTATTCGGTGCATCCCTAAGAAAGTAGTAATATCAGGCAACAAGACCGCCAAAAAGTAGGATGCAAAAATCCCAATAAGGGCAAAAAAAGAAAACGAATCATGTTTTCGCCATATAAAG
>JAHWFP010069919.1:0-29874 GCA_023313725.1 Lithobius niger | reverse complement strand
CGTAAACATACGCTCACGCCAGCAAAACGAACAAATAATAACACACAAAAAAAAATCCGAGAGAAAAAAAAATAATCGTGCGTTATTTGCACCGGTGGTATGCACGCTTGTTCTACCCTGCAGAGAAGCTGGGTTTGAGAATGATTGTTGTCATGGTTACGATCCCGAGGCCGTGTGATGATGCGGCTCTTGATGCTCGGACGCAACGACATTTTGTTGATGCATGCAATATTTGAAGGGAGGCCAAAAAGGGATGGATGGTGTGGGGGGCGGGGCGGTTCGATGTGGGGCTGAGGAGGAGGAGGAGGGGGTGGGGGGAAGTCGCGTCAGCTGGTTCTCATCCCCAGCATCCCTGCAGCAACCAGCGGAAGCATCGTAGCTTGACTTTACCTCAAGGTAGGAGAGAGGGGTAAAGTTTAGTCGCATAAATTCCGGTCAGGGGATATTGCACTACCCCTTGCGGTTTACTGTACCTGTATATAGACATGACAGGGGTTGAAGTGGTTCACCTGGGGGGGCCCGTGACGTTTGTGTTGCGGCCTTGGGCGGCGTAAGAGTGGCGGGGGGTTCCTTAAGACACCATCTTCGTGAAGGTCGGCCGCGTCCAGCCCTAGCCTCGCGCCAAAAAGGATCGATGGGTCACGTGACTGTTGCTGCGCCCCTAACGGGCCAATCAGGGACGGGCTGCTCTGCAGCTGCAACGGGACGTAACCAGTGCCTTCTCCAAAGGAGGGGGAGGGGGCGGAGGGTCCTCTTCTTGAGGGCGGAAATTTTGGGAATGTTGTATGTGGAGGTGACCCACCCATCCTTCCGTCAATGCTATCTGTTGGGCATGCGCTTCGCTTCGCCGTTGCACCTGCTTCGGTTTTTGGGAGCGAAGGGTTTGAATTCGAAAGAAATAAAATTGTGGCGAGGGGGGGGTTGGGGGCGGGAGGAAGAGAGCGGTACCAATTGCGATTGGTCGGCGGTGGATTGGTTTCGGGATATTGGTAAAGGCCGCCCGCCGCAGGTGTGTTTGTGTTTGGGGTGGGTGTGTGCGTGCCTATTTAGGAGGCTCAGGCCAATTGCAGGGTTTACTAAGTAGCGGTAATGCGTCACGCCATGGCTGCTTGTGACAGTTCGTATATTAAAATGTTAATTATAATAATGGTCGCAGAACGACGGAACGAAGATGGGAGGTAGAAAAGGCCCAATTTGTCGTCCGTGTATTTATCCTTATTGGAAGATGGTTTCGAAAGTTTAAAAAAAAAAGTCACGAAATATGTATTTAAAAAAAAAAATCAGTACAAAACTATGACGCACCACGTGGTCCCGCGCGCCCTAGAATCGGATGTTGCGACGCATAGAATCGGATGTTGCTGATGATTTTTTTTTTATATCCTGCGCCGATTGCTGTTCTTTCCACACCCGTCCTCCCCTTCCCAACCCCTCGCAACTCCCCCCCTCTCCCCCCGCCCCTTCCCCCGTGCTAAGTTGACTGAGCATCTACAAAAAGTTACGCATGCATCCTCCGTCACTATCTACAAAAACTCGTTCGCTTATTTGCCGTACCTGCGTTATTTACAAGCGAAATCAGCGGTGCTGATGGTCCTGCGATGCGGATGCAGGATTCTCCGTTGCCTCCAATGCGTCGGCGCCGGGGCTGGATGAAAGCACGTCAGCCAAACGCTGGGATCCAGGCTGCAGATAGGGCGAAAATACGCGGGTGCGGCAAGACTGGCTAGGCTTCGGTGCTCCACGTTGTTTTCCCACCCAAACAGGGGTAGTTATCAGCGGGCTGGGTCTTGCAAGTCAGCATGGAGAGTAGAAAACAAACCCAGGTTTACCCTGCGTTGCCCTGCGATAAGACAAAAGTTGGTTTTTTTTTGTTACTACAAAAATGCAATTTCTTACCGTTTAATTCTTTAACAGCTGCTCCCGTGACACAGATATGACGTCACATCAAGTTGTGTCTTTTTTTAGGAGGTGACAGAAAGTCGATGTGTTTTTTTTTCTTTTTTTCTTTTACCTGTGACGTGACGTGAGTTGCGATTAAAGCATCAAAAGCTGGTTGGCATGGATGGGATGGTGGTGCTGTGGCGGTACACGCAGAGATGCAGCGCGGTGAGTGTGGTGGCGATGAGCGGGGGGCGCAGAGCACACTTCCAAAGCGCTAGCTGAGGCTTCCGAAGGCCGACGAGCGAGGACGGGCTTCCTCCCTGCTCTCTCTTGCCGATATCGCCGCACTTCCGCTCGGCGTGACCGGCGACCCGGAAGCCGGGAGGAATCAACCCACACCAGGGCGACGGGTGTTGCGGGTAACAACGGGAACCGGCTCTCAACCCAACCCTACTGTTCCTACGACGTACACTCAAAAAGTTTCAGGGTTGCTCACACCACACAAGACAACAAATCCGGCGAAGTGCGCCGACGCCGACTGCTTGGGACGTGCGAATCGATCCGTCGCACCTGAGCGTACGACCATTCTTCGTTAAAGTTTTAAAGTTGAAACACCGGAGAGCATCATGAAGAATAGAGAGGACGGGAGGGAAGCTTTGCCAAGGGTGGAGACGCGCACTTCAAGTCAGCCAGCCTCCCCTTTCCTTGCGTTCAAGGACCGTAATGGAATATTCCAAAAGAGAGGACCACTGCCAAAATGTTGCCTTTACCAAAAGGCCAAACGGAAAGAAAGAAAGAAAGAACGAACGAAAGAAGAAAGGAAGGAACGAATATATAAAAAAAAAGGAACGAAAAAATTTAAGGAAAGTTTGTGTATGACGCTTGCCAAGTTTTCGAGATGCGGTATCTAGCTACACGTAGCTAGCTCTGTTTTCATTGCAGCAATAGAAACAGAAAACAGCTTTAGAGGGGCTTTGATGAGGGAATAGCAGGGAAGCAGCGTCGTTATCTAGAGCAAATTTTTTTTTCTTTGGAGACAAAAAAAAATGAATTTTTGTCTGTCTTCTCCACTTCTTCCGTTTCCCATCGCGAACTCCCATGAGGAGCACGTTTTGTGGTTGTGAACTCAAGGATCCTTGATTGGTGGTGTTATCGCATACTCAATCGATGGTTTAAACCTCTCTTTGTCGGGGACGTGCGCACAAGCAAAAATGAAAAAAAAAAAAAAAAAGTCCACAAAAAAAAATCCAACAATCAAAAGTGAACCTCACTAGAGTTTCCTTTTGAACCCGAGAGAAATGAGTAAAATACAGCCAAGTTACAAAAACCTTGTTCTCCGAAACAATAGCTCTCGAGATCAAATCGCGTGAACGACCTTAGTATAGTACAGACTGAACTTTCAAAAAAAAACTACCCATCTGAGTGCGAACTTACTGCAGTTGTATGATCGATACCAGTAGCATGCACAGACCACCAACAGGGCAGGAGCAACTTTTGTAAAAGGGCATGCTGAGGTTTTTTTTTTTCTGGGTTCTTTTTTTTTTTACCCTTTTTTAAGCTTGTCTCTCTCTTTTATCCTTTTTATGCCCCTTTCAGTTCCTTTCCTGGCCTTCTTTTTGACCCTTTTTGCCTCTAGGCCCTTTCTCTGGCTGCAGCACTAGCGTTTATCGGTTCAGAAAACCAAAATAGAGCATTTTTTTTTACAAAAAAGATATTTTTTTTCCCGAAAAGAGCAGGAGCAATGCCCTTCCCCCCCCCCCCCCCCCCGGTCCCCGTCCTGTGCACGCCACTGATTGATACGGTGATGAATTCTACAAAATTCAAATCACATTTCAAAATTCAAAACTCAAAATTCAAATTTAATATTAATATTAAAGTAAGCCGTGAAAATGGACGGTTACGATGCTGATTTTAACTTCTTTTGCGTGGAATTATTTACACGAAAATTCTACAAAAATTAAAAAAAAAATAAATAAAAATACAATGAAAACTGAAACAGAGCTGGTACTGTTAAGCTTAAAGAAATAGAAACTGTTCCTGAGAATGATTGAGGCTCAATTGTAATTGCTTTCGCTATGACTTGGTACTGAAAAATAAACAAGCATCCCGAGTAAATTATCGCTGTGTACGCGACGAAAAAGTGAAGTAATAAATTGCGAATTTGGGCCAAAAGCATGGACATTTTCAAGCAAAGCTCTGAAAAACTTAGCTAAATAAAATAAAAGCATTTAGCAGAATATAGGTGTAGTTCCTTGTGTTGTCGCTCTTATACCTTTCTTGTATTAAAGGCTGTTACTTTCAACGTTGCAGTAGCTGATTTTATTCTTATTTTCGCCTGAAAACGGCCACATTCTTGACTGAAACCTATCATTTTAGTGTTTGTTTTTTGTCGCACTTTTTAACTTGTGTTTGGAGATAATAGCTTTTATCTCGCATAAAGTTTCTAACGACAATTTAAATTTTCGTGTTGGGACCGTCCACGCATTACTACGAGTTTAAATTCTTTCCTAAAATGCAGGACCAGGAATTACAGTTTCCTTGTAGCAATAACATTTCACAACACGCATAATTTAGAAACCCCCATCCCCCCCCCCCCCCCCCCTCCATAAAATAAATAGTCTGAAAGCGCCACACTATTCGTAACGATTTTGAATAATTCACTGTGTCACCTACATACAAAAAACCCATAAAATTGTTTTGTAGTTTCTTGGAACACGTACATGCTAATATCAACCCGCGTTACACCTCTATTTCCCTTGGTCAATTAATCTTTTTTAAATTTTTGTCCTGAGGCCTAGGTAAAGGAAAAAAGTATGCTGTTTTTTTCTTTCCTGTCGGCCAGAGTGGGTCATGTATCCAATCTATTCACGATTTCGCCTTTCCATTTAATTTAATTTCCATTAATTTCCATTTAATTTATGTTTTAATCTTTCCCAGTATTGGCGCCCATAAACGTGTCAAAAGCAACCCCTTAAATAGCCGTGTATGCGCGGATGGCTTCTCTGCAAGGCATTGCTCTTATTGCAATAATGGCGACGCGAACCAATCGAGGCCACTCCATACTGACGTTTTTAAGAGTCATAATCAGAACCACAAAACGGGTTTGAGTGTGTGTATGTTGGGGGGGGGGGGAAGAAGGTGCAAGATCCCAAGATGCAGGGGATCCAACAAATTTTGGCGAGATGGGGGCTCAAATTTTTGCCATTGCACTCCTATCTGGAAAAGATAATTACGGCACTGTTCGCAACGAGATCCATACGATTTGTATCTATGTTAGCTGCCGTTTCTGGTGACTTATTACAAATACGATGCAAACTTCACCAAATTCGTCGGCTAACAAAATGGATGTAGACACACAAGATTAGGGTTTCTAACCACCACCTTGATGAAATAAAGTCTTTATCTGGGATTGAATAAATACAGATGCAAACCTATTTACGTTGCCTTTTGGACTTAAATGTCAGACTGCCTGAGCGGGGAATCGAACCCACGACCTTTGAAATCAAAGGCCGGAGTCCTATCCGCTCAACCATACTGACCATGTCAGTATGATTTCAAAGGTCGTGGGTTCGATTCCCCGCTCAGGCAATCTGACATTTAAGTCCAAAAGGCAACGTAAATAGGTTTGCATCTGTATTTATTTAACACTTATCGAGCCCAATTGGCTTTCTGTCCCATTTATTTATCTGGGGTTCGCAGATAGAGCTGTGTAAATTTGAGCAACTAGATTGCTAATAGGACGGGAGGTGAGGGGGGGGAAGGTAGACGGCAAATCCCGGGCACGTAATAGATTTCTTCCTTACCAATCCCGATGACCTAACTCCTGGTCATCAGGTGCCTTTTCCAGGTCTCAGAAATTACCAAGCTCGAAACCGTTTCTGATAGCTGGGAGCTATACTTTAGCAGCAGTGGAAGGTGTGTGGGTGGAGAGGAGGTTAGTGGCAGAAGTAGGGTAGCGTTGGGATTCTTACGTCGTGACACCCTTTACGCTACGAAGCTATCGATTCTGAAAATGTCTTACTGGCAGGTTTACACGGAGGGGCGTCTAACCCAACCCCCGCCCCCCCCCCCCCCCCCCACCCACACACCAAGAAGGTTGCATACTCACGCAATACCCCTCTAGGTCTCCCTCGGGACTCCGATAGCGAAAACAAACCCATTCGTCTTTGTGCTCACGTTGAATCCACACTTTTTCTTCTTACAAAGGACTTTTTCACCGCACGACCACACTTTAGTTCCTTCAAGCCAATGACTGGTGAGGACCGAGCGAGCGAAGTAGTAAAGTTGTCGTCACCTTAGTTTCGTTTTCCTCAGTCTTAGTTTCGCCGTTAGAACTGTTCAAAATTGCAACAACAAAAATCTAAACCTTGCAAAATTGGCGACTCTGCAAAAAAGCAAATCGATAGAAAGAGTTTAAGAAGACTTTATTTAGTAAAAAAAATCCTACAAAGATGTGATATCTGAAACAATACCCACAAGGGTGAAAGAACTGGCCAAGTTTCAGCCACTCAAAATAGGGATACCAGAACTAAAATGACTGCCATCAACTTGTTACATTAGTTGCCAAGCTAATCCCACCGACTATTGCTTCACACGTTAAATGAAAAACTTGCTAAGTTTTGTAGCAATGGTCAGGTTTTTTCATTTGGCCATAATTTGGCCACGTTTCCCATAATTCCGTTTGACGACCGATTTTACGGCAATCGTCCCAGCCCTTGAGCATTTTCCCGTTTGCACGAAATTAGGCACTTCCCCTTTTCTGCTGGATTTCCCGTTTGCCATAATTTCCCATTTGCCATAATCCCTTTTGCCATACGGACGGATTTGACGGCATCCAAAACTGCCTATGGATTGTTCCGCTCTGGTGCCGAGTTTCTGCGCCATATGTTTACAAAACTAGTAGTTACTGTTTGTCATTCCAGTTGAAATCCAGGGTTATGATACTTGGACATATTAAAACTTACCTTTTTTTTTCATTCTATGTTGATTTGAACTTTTCGCTTTTGTTTAAAATTTTTTTTCTAAGTTTGTTTAAAAATTCTGCTGTTCCAATGCTCCCCGCACTGTTATAGTGTATAAATATAGTGTAATCATAATATCATACATGAAACTCCTACCTATACTTGGGGCAACAATATGAATCGAACGAAAGTTGGACAACTGTCTTAATTTTTAAATATTTCGAAACATAGAACCAACATTTTCGGATCCCAGAATTGGATTTGGATTCATGCATTTTAGCATTTTTTTTAGGGGGAAGGACAAAATTTTATTTCAAAGGCAAGCCCACACGTGTACCTTCACACTTAATCTGCCTCCCTACCCCCACCCCCGAAAATAAAATGCTAAAATCGAACTTTCACAACATAGGGATCACTTTTCTGAATCCAAATCCAATTCTGGGATCCGAAAATGTTGGTTCTGTATTTCGAAATATTTGAGAAAAAAAAACCAGAAACTGTCCAACTTTTGATCGGTGCATAATATGGCGTTGCCCCATGTGTAATTAAAAGTTTCATGTGTGGTATCATGGCTACACTATTTTTATTGTTTTTAAACCACCTTAGAAAAACCGTTTTTTAAACAAAACGTTAGCCTACAGAAAAATTCAAATTAACATCGAATTAAAAAGAATTAAAGTGTCGAAATAGCATATAGCCCTGGATTTCAATTGGATAGACAAACAGTAACTACTTTCGTCAACAGATAGCGAAGAAACTCGGCACCAGGAGTGAACAATCCGTGTATTCTTCAGAGTTCAATTTGAAATGAGACTATACATAAGATTTAGGGTAAACGAACATTTATGGCAAACAGCATTATGGCTACTGGGCTGAGATATTTGGGGCTCCCAGGGTTATGGCAACCGTGATTATGGCAAACGGGCGGAAGCCTTTTCATTTAACCTTTGATCTAATAGTCGGTGAGATTAGCTTGGCAATTAATGTAGCAACTTGATGGCAAACATTTTTGTTCTGATATCACTACTATGATTGGCTGAAACTTGGGTTCTTTCACCCTTGTGGGTTTTGTTTCAGGTTTAGTAAACTCTGAATGTGCCCCTTCCCACCCCCAGTAAATTAAAAATGCTGCTCGCCAGTAAATTTAAGACTTCCCCCAGTCAGATCAGCTATTCACTTTTTATCAAAATTATACTCATTGTGATAGTAACGTGTTTCAGCCTATACAAAAACAGGCATAAAGTCAAAGATGGATATCTTTCACAGCGCTTATCTTAATTGAAATAAATAAATAATTTCGGTTTGTTACGGATTGTACAACAGTATGTTGAACAGGAGAAGCCCAAAGTGCACATGTAAAATCAACACAACCCGACGTTTCGAGCTAGCTCCAGTCATTATCAAGGGAAATACAAGATACACTTAAAATTGCACAAAGTTGCAAACAGACAAATGTAGGCAAAACTACCTTAGTCAAACTACAATTCGAACAAGTTAAAAATTTAAAATTTTAAAAGGAGAGCACAAAGAGGTCGCTCTCCTCTTTCTCTCCTTTTAAAATTTTTAATTTTTAACTTGTTCGAATTGTAGTTTGACTAAGGCAGTTTTGCCTACATTTGTCTGTTTGCAACTTTGTGCAATTTTAAGTGTATCTTGTATTTCCCTTGATAATGAGCTGGAGCTAGCTCGAAACGTTGGGTTGTGTTGATTTTACATGTGCACTTTGGGCTTCTCCTGTTCAACATACTTTGTTCCAGTGCTTGCATTTTTCCTAGATTGTACAATAGGACTGAAATGGGACACTGGTGCTACTAACATCCAGCCTAAACAGATTTGTTAAGTAGGAAGAGAAGGACGGAAGGAAAGGGGCACGACTGCGTTACCACCAAGGTTAAACTTGGCAGGGCCCGTAAGATCCTCCATTGAATCAACAGTCATACAGGAGAGGATGAACAGTAAAGGTATGTACACATGTAAAAACATTTAATACTATTGAAAACGTGAAAATATGCTGATGGTTTAACAGACTAGGGTACAGAAAATTTAAGAAATAGCATGATTATTAAAAGGATAGAAAACTTCCGTCACCATGACCAGCGTCAATTCAAAATATAAAAGGTTTAGTCTAAAGTCTATAAAATATAAAACAATAATCCGCAGATTAAAGGCGGATCTCAACCTAACCTACTTGATGGTTCACGTTAAACTACCGCTAGTAATTATCCCTCTGTTCGACCTGAGCAATCTTACTAAGACACGAGGTCACCATTTTAAATTAAACATTCCCAAGTACCGTTTGAATTGTAAATAATTCTTTTTTTTTTGGGGGGGGGGGGGGTTAGAGTAGTTCCCGCTTTGAATTCGTTGAGTGCCGAGATTGTCTCGGCCAAATCTCTGGGTGCATTCAGAAATATGCTAAACACATATTGTTTTTCAGCTTTTTTTGCTCGTCCTGAGTTTGCGTTTTGAATTACCGGCTCCGAGCGTGTGTTGTTGTTTTACAGCATCCCGTCGGGTCGGGTGTTAATGATTGTAAATTTTATCTTTGATTTTTTTTTTTGGTGTTCTTGTAACTTTTGGGGTTGGTTGTTAACGGTCTCTTACAATGACCCATTCCAAACCCTCTGCTTTTCTTGCAGAAACTTATTGTTATTATTATTATTATTATTATTATTATTATTATTATAACGGCATTTAAAAATAAAAAGATTATTTAAAAAAAAAACAGTCTCTGTACGACCACCAAAACACCGTTGAAACTGCAAAAAGAGGAAATGTTACCATCGACCACCTGAAGTGCACTCAGGTTAAAATCTATGTATAAAGTGTGGAATATCACTCTTAAGCAGGTTGCGTTTAATAGTTTTTTATTTTTTTTATTTTGAAGCGCAAGCAACGTCATCTGAGACGCTGATCTCACGCTCCGCTCCTGTATCAACATGTAGTGGTGGGTGCCCTAGTCTTATTTACTGTCAGCTTTAACGCGCGGCCTAGGGTTCTACTGTCTGACCGAACTTAAAAAAAAAAAAAACGGAATAATCGAAATCCACGAAATAAATAAAAGAATTGTGGGCCGGGGGGGGGCCCCCCCCCGTCGCAAATAATCTTAAAAACGTTCACAGGTTGCCCGACCTTTATTTACTTTTTTTTGGTATAGGTATCGCATCGTAGCCATTCGAATGTTTGCTGAGCTCTAGTTTGGTGCGCAGAGACACTGCTTAAGCTGAATAAAAATATTTACATACCAGACCACAAAGTCCACTTCGTGCTTAAAATTTAATTAGCCCGGAAGACGAAATTGGACGAGGCTGTAACCGTTATGCAAGCGTTGCTCTGGAAACGAACGGCGAATTGAAATTGAAATTAAACCTTTGAAAGTGTTCACAAAGCTCGACTCGGGAGCCAAGAACTTGCAGTGATTCTATATAGTCCGCCGTGCACGTCCATAGCAACGTATAAACAAGAACACAGCGGTGATCTATAAAGCTTGATTTTGTATGGTATAATGTAATAGCACGTATTGTTGAAAATATCCAAGCCAAGGCTCAATTATGCAATAGCCTGCAGTGGTGGGGGACCAGGGGACCCCCCCCCCCCCCTCCACCCGAAAAAGTAAAGGTTGTAAGATTCTTTTGTTGTAACGGGAAGAAAATTCTTTCCCGCGCTTTGCAGTGCTGGAAACACCGCTTCTCGTCAGATCCCCGAAGTTAAGCAGCATTGGGCTGGATTGATACTTGGGTGGGTGACCGCCTGGGAATCTGGCTGTTGCAGACATAGGGCCTTAGGGCTTCGGGCAGATGACCAGGAGTGGTTAACACTCGTTAAACCCTTTGAAACCCTTTGAAAATTCTTTTGTTGATACCCCGTCTTTTTTCGGGGTTTAAATAGCGGTATGCAGTTTCTGTTACAGGCATTCTATTATACTTGGCGGGACGAATAAAAGCACAGAAAAAAAGACTACAACAACCACACAAAAATGCTGTTCTACACGTATTTTGTGACGAGCCCTAGTATTAAAGACGGAAAGCCAACGGCCCAACAAGCATTAAATAAAAACAGATGAAAACCAACTTACGTTGCCTTTTGGACTTATATGTGTCCGTTCAGGCAGTCTGACATGTAAGTCTAAAAGACAACGTATAGTGTCCGCGGCCTATCTTGAGTTCTCCGCAGAACGTACACAGATAATCGATAGTACGTTTTCAGTAGCAGAGTGCCTTGTTGATATCCAAGATAGTTACAAAAACAATGGCGGCCATCGATTAAACCCACCTCCTCCAGGAAGACGTAGCCGCTCACCAAATACTTGCAGGACTCAAGATACGCCGCGCAAGCAATAATTAGGTTTGCAACTGAGTGTATTTATTTAGCCCTAGTATGGTAATCACTGCAGATCACAATGATAGGAATTTTTTATTGTTCTTAAAAACAAACGTAACTAATGACTGTGGTCTTTGTTGGGCAGTTATTACTTCCATTTCAAATTTCAACGACACAATTGTATTGTATTTCGTAAAACAATGGTAGAATTATTGGAGACAGAAAGGCAAACAAACCAGTGACGACGCATGTGGCCTTTGATTTTTGGCCGGTGGCGCTTATATCTGCTGCTGGCACAGTAGACTTCTTTTCGGTCGAGCAAAGAACAAGCGCGCGTTTACGGGACCATTTTGAGCCCGTCCAGCGACTTGATAAACAAAAGTCGCTTTTTCAGTCATATTGTCGATTGGAATTCGGTAGCATAATACACTCGAATACAATTTTTACGTTCGGAGCGGTCCGTTTTACGTTTCGTAGTAAGTATTCACTAGTTTGTTAGTCCTGAGTTGCGTCGATTCACGGGAACGAGAACTACAGCCATGTTAGTTTCCGAAGAGACGCAGCGGATCTGGCATGTCCGTGTAAAAAAAAAATTATTGGCCGAAAACGTGATCCGGCTGACGCCTGAGATCTAAACAGACGCTTCGGGTCCGACCTGTGCGTGTAAAGTCGGCGTATGCGTATGGTAAATTTAGTTAGTATATAGGGATCGTCGGTGCAATGCACTGCAATGTAATACAGTGCCGACCTCGCTTGCTAGTCTGTAGAAGCTTCAAAAACCAGGGAAAAAGCACTTTCTTCGATAAATAGTGAAAATAAGCCATTAACTGCAAAGGCGCAAACTTTTACAACGTTTCGACTACCCAGTTCGGAGTCGTTTTCAAGCGAGTATGAAAAACTAAATCTTTATTTACAACGAACTGTACGCAGTGCATTTCAAACGAAAGCATTGGTAGCAAAAAGAACTAAGCCTTAATAATTCTACAGAATTGTAACTAAACACAGATGCAAACCCATTTACGTTGCCTTTTGGACTTATATGTCAGACTGCCTGAGCGGGGAATCGAACCCAGGAACTTTGAAACCAAAGGCCGATGTCTTACCGTTGAGCCATACTGACACGGCTAATATCGTGATGGCTTGTATCATTGCCCTTGCATTCTGTAGAATTGTTAAGGGGGAGGGGATTGAGGTTTAATGGCGCTTCGACAACGAGGTCATTAGCGCCAACTTCAGTCACAGTGCACTGGTCCGGGTTGCCACTGCGCCACACGTTACGGAGATGTTAATCTAGAACTTATCATACTTCTGCACCGCCTGCAACAATTTAAAACTCCAGGACAGGAGAACAGATTTATCGCCCAGTTGTTAAGGCTCATTTCTTTTTATTACGTATGCTTTCGTTTAAATTGCACAGCGCATGGTTCCTAATAAGTAATGCAGTAGTTTTAGTTTTCACTTTACAGACTCGCTTGAAAACGACTCTGAACTGGGAGACGAAACGTTGCAAAAATTGACTATTTTGCACTTCATGGCTTCTTTTCATCATTTATTTATCCATGGCAATAGCTGCGTATAACGTTTATACAAATGGATAGAGAACGATAGACAACGAATGGTTTTTTTCCCCCTGTAAATACGTAGAAGGATTTAGTAATAGATATCCGTGAAGCAGACCCGGTTAACCTGAAATAATTGATCGTCTGAGAGAAACGGAACAGTCCAAATATCGAAGGGTGCCGAAATCACACTCGCGCTAAAGCGCTCGTGCAATTTCACCACTCTTCGATATTTGGACTGTTCCGTTTCTCCAAGACGATCAATTATTTCAGGTTTACTGGGTCTGCTTCACGTGTATGTGTTTTAATGCTAAGGTGTGACGTCAAGCTAACTAAATCTAAAGCTAATTTTTTAGGATTTTTGTTTGTAAATTTTATTTGTGAATCATAATGAATTTAAGAATTTTTACATGCGACTTATGTAAATTTCTGAACGGAAACTTCCGGTAGTAACTTCCTGTGTACGAAGTCAGAGCGAAGGAGATAGACGTTCCGTTACCAGTGTTAGCGTTTTAAGGTTAAGCTGTATATTTTTTTCTACTTTAAGGGCGCGTTTACGCAAGAAGTTATTCTCGCTCGCCGATTGCTATTTGCTAGTCAACCGTTATTTATTTATGATTACTTTCCCGTTGCTGCTAAATGAATGCGGTAATAGATAACAAATTGCATGTATTATAATAACAATACGGATAAAGAACAAAGTTTTTTTTTTTTCTTTTTTTTCTCTGTGTGTGTATGTGTGTTTTGTCCTGTCTTTAACATTGAAGGACCGGTGTTAGTGGCATGATTCCCTCATCCCTTCCGGCTCCCATTACCATTTCTTTTTTGGTAATAAACACTTATTATTATTATTATTATTAAGTGCTACAGTAATTTTAAACATTGCTACAAGATTGATGTAATTTCACGATATTTCCAAAATTTGCTATTCTCCCTCAAAGTACAGCTTCTAGCAATGATCAAACGTCGGTAGAATAAATAGCTTCTCGCAGCGAGAATTCAAAATTCAACATGGCGTCCATTTCGTGGCTATCGAATCGAAGACAATCCATCGAATGCCGGCATACAAAAAACAGTACGTCGTCCTGTACTGCAGTAAAAATTGTTTTCTTGTTGTCATAAATCGACGCTCAAATGTTGCAAGCATCGTACGCCGTGTCACGAGGCACGAGGAGAAGATTTGCGTCTGTGTCGTTGCCATAGTTACAAATACGCATGGACAACTCGTAAGCCGAATACTCCAGTAAAGCGAGAAGAAGCCATCAGATTTAGTGTTGATCAAGTAAAGGCTAGTCAGCGAGAAAACTGTCGTTGCGTAAACGAGCCCTAACAGTTTAAAGATTATAGTACAAAAACCGCTATTCGCTTGAGACTCGTAGGTATTTAGGTGTATTTACAAGTGTCAGTAGCCTAGTTTTTGTACCGTTGGAACGAAAGGTTGCAGGGTTGGGCCATTCATCCATGGGTGAAGGCCTAGCATAGTACGCGAGGTTTTTTTATTTTCGTGTTAGTACAAAAAATATAGCAGGTTGCAAATGTGCCTATTTATGCTGGTTGCAATGGGGTGTGCTGGTTGAATTTGTGCTGTGTACGGTAGTTTTGCAAAGTCGGTCATTATACGTCACATGATGGAGCAGGGGTTGTGAAGACCCCGGAAAAAGTGTTTAGACTATCAAAAACGAGTGCAGGGTTATCAAAATTAACCGACGGTGACGTGTGTGGGATTTTCAGATTAACCGTATATAACGACTACGCTTTTAGGATGGGGATGTGTTAGCGTGACGTCACCACCGCTCGTGCATTAAATTATAAAAGCCGATTTATTCGTCATCGTGTATTATCATTAGGCATTATAAGCGTCTGTCAACCGACCACACAGCTAATTTTCCAAACTAACGAGTTTTTTTTTTCTTTTTCGTTTTTAAAGATCCAAAAATATTGACAATTTTTGGCAGTCTTCCGGTCTCCTCAATCCAGTTAAAAAGCTATGAAGCACGAAGTCGCGTTCCTTTCGAAGGCTGAACAAATTGAGCTCGCGTGCCAAGAAAACATGAAAAGAGAACAAAACGGAAAGATTTTAGGAATGGACAGCTAAATGAGCCCGTCGAGCACGAAGTAACTATATCCCACCCGTTTATTTGGAAGACTTTGAGACACCAGTTTTGAAACAAGGAGAACAAAAACGAGCTGAAGCAGAGAAAGAAAAAAAGTAAAGAAAAAAATTGAGACTAAATTAAATCAAACTATAAACTAAATTCTTGATTGCCGTAAAAACAATGTAAACTGCACGATGTAAGGATCTAAATTCCACCACACTCTCCCAACCCCAGAAAATCACAACTTCTGAGACTACAAAAGTCACAAATCAGAGTATTATTGTGTGCGCAGCGTATCTGGAGTCCTGCAGATATTTTATGAGCGGCTACGTCTTGCTGGAGGGAGCGGCTTTAATCGACGGTCGCCATTGTTTTTGTAACCATCTTGGATATCAACAAGGTACACTGCTGCCAAAAACATACAATTGATTAACTAAGTCGTTCTGGGGCGAACTCAAGATAGACCGCGGATACTATAACGATTCTGTTTAATAAGGGAAATCAAAAACACCACAACAATAAAAAATATTAAAAAAAAATAAAATAGGATTTTCTAAATATTAATAATTTGTTTCACTACACAATAATGATTAAAAACAACTTTCACCTTAAAAAATAAACTAAAGAAGATTAAGGGAACTTAAGGAAATAATCATTAAAGTTACCATTATGGAGAATCAAATACGGTAAAATGATTTCGGAGTACGCAGTGAAAATTGTTAACGAAATACCTAGACATCTTAAGAAAATAAACACTTATAATGAACTAAAAAACAAACTTATGGGTCTATGTTTTAAAACATTAAACTTGTTATACTATAAACAATTAATACACGAGCGGTGGTGACGTCACGCCAACACATCCCAATCCTAAAAGTGTAGTCGTTATATACGGTTAATCTGAAAACCCACACACGTCACCGTGGGTTAATTTTGACAACCCACACTTTTTTGATAACCCACACTTTTTCGATAACCTAACACTTTTATGGGGTCTACACAACCCCTAATCCACCATGACCAACTTTCCATATTAAACCACACAACACAAGTTCAGACAGGATAACCATTTGCAAAACTACTGTAAACAGGAGTACTACTGCAAAAACTACTGCAACTACTGCAAAAACTGTAAAAAAAATATCGTAAGCTAAACCTAACCCGGAACCTTTTGTCCGGGTTACGATACGAAAACTGGGCTACTGACACTTTGGAAAAAAATCCAAAGAAAAAAATCCAAGGAAAAAAAAATCCTTGGAATAAAAATCCAATGCCATTTTTTTTATTTCAGTAATTTTTTTTTCGCATTTTGTTAATGTAAGGTTATTTCGCACTTAGACGAAACTCGCTAAAAGCTGCCTGGTGATTGTTTTAGTCTTAAAAACTCCCTTTCTTCACCAACACTGCTGACTGATCCACCATTTGATTCCTTGAAAATCACAATGCGAATATATTCCAGGTTTTTCAGCCTGCTAATAACAATCTGTCGGAATTCCTTACTTTTCAAGTCCTGGAAAATAAAAGACCTCCCTAAATCAGATTTCCAACTTTCTCAGCTAGCGTGCCAACCTTTTTAATACACTCGGAGTGCGTATCTCGCATCTAGAAATTAGTTCCTAGTCCAGTGTGATAGCAAAAGTGTTATGGTTGCCATGGGGCAAAATGTTATGTGGATTCCCACCTACGATATCGTTTGGTTATACACGCATAGTCGAATAAATCGAGACAATAACAAAGTATTCTCTTTGAAGAAACTATTTGTCTCAGCAACTGCTGGACTCTCATTAGTGACCGTTTCGTTACGAATCGACAGGCAGTCAAAACCGACGATGTGGGAAAATTTCAGATATTTTTTTAGCTTTTAGCTTTGAAAGACCATTGTGAAAATACGCCTTAACGCTTTTAAAAAAAGCACCTAAACCTACCGGTTGTATGTAACTATTATTTCACTCTAGTATTTTACCACGTCCCTGACACACTTCCGTGCTTAGCCGTAGCACTATGAAATTCATTCCCCACACTATAACTATCCATTAGCTAGTTACTAGTTACTAGTAACTCAAATCAACGTTATTGAGGGCACTTTTCCTCCATAAAAACACGTTCCCACATTTTAATGTTGAGGTTTTCTTCGTTACTGGACCTGATTCAAACGAGTTGCAAAGATTTCTACCGCATGGGGAATTTACACCAGTGTGCTGAAATTATTGGTATAAGCTTGTTTCAGTTAAAAAGACACAGTCTGCTGGTGAGGCCATCTTTGGTTTCATCAACCATATCTTTTAACAATCGGATGTCTACAATCGGATGATCAACTGTTACTCGGCGGCAACACACTAGCGTGTGTCTAGATTTATTTGTGTAAAACCTACTACATAAACTTAGATGGTAACTTTTACTGCTCCGGCTTGCTTTTCTTTAAAATGAAAGACCATTTAGGTGTATCTTGTGACTTGCAGCTTATGCTATAAATTATTTTTTGCTTGATAGCGGGATGAACAATCGCGAAACGTCGCATTTTACTGCATAAATGTGCGCTTGCTGGATTTTTAAAACGGTGTGATATTCCATAGCAAATCATGTATACACGCTTTTTTCCCTCGCAACTAAAGCAAACAAAAGGCATTTTCAAGCCAACAACAATTTTAACGACATTTCCAGCGTTTCTGTATTTTTTCCTAGAATTCAAGGCTGGGGAGGCCTGAAATTTTTCCCCCAAAATTCAAGCTCTTTTCCAATTTCAAAGCCCCGTATGAACCCTGATTTCATAGCAATTACTACTCGGATCGAACAGACCAATCCGGATTGAGAAGGTCTCCTTCTTTAATAGTCTTATTTACAGACCAACGTACAATTTTTTTTTTTTCCTTTTCCTGTTCTCATGCATTTTATTCCACAAAAGTGCACTCACGTGTATTGAGTAATAAGCTTAGGAATTTTATAGTAGCCGAAAAGTTCAAAATATTCTCAGAACGTGCAAGCCGATCAATAATTCCAAAGATTTTGCAAGTTTCTGACTGCGGTTTCCTCTTGCATGCATTAAGAGTTGGAACTCCTGCCTCTCGACACGATATACGCAGAATTCCATCGTCAAACTTCAGAAGCATTGCTCAGCAAAAGTCTGTATAATTCAGTAAAGCGTGGCACTGATGCCCCTCCCTCCCCCCCCCACCTTTTTTTTGTCGTGATCGGTTCCTTAAATCAATAACACCCACTCCGCTGTAAATAATGCAAAGGGAAGGCAATAGCACAACAACGAAAATCATAGATTAAAAATAGCTGTGATTAGGGAAGCCAGATGCAAACCAAGCACAATTGAATTACCATCCTGTAGTTCGGTAAGTTTTTAGTACGGACTTGTACTTCATTGAGCTACGGTGACTGGGGGTCGAGCCAACGAGCTCTGAATACTGAAGGCTGGGCCAAGAATTATTTAAGAGGTGCAGGTTGTCTTGTTATGTCCCCCTCCCCTACAATTCCCATAAATTCAATACTATAATTTTACTAGCATCGTACCCGGCTTCGCCCGGGATTTGTTTGACCCGTGGTTGTTTCCCAGTATTTGCTCGGTGCTGCCTGATCGTTCACTGCAACAGTCGATTTTTTGTTTGTGTAACACTCCCCCTTTCCGCCAATCCTCTCCCTCCCTTCTCCCCTCCTCCTTTTAACCCATCAGTAGTATTAGGTACTCTCAAGTGTAGTTCTACGCTACGTCGTAACAGATTCCTATGCTTCATTCGGTAACACTTTTTAATCCAGGGGGGAAAGCGTGCATCTACGAGTTTCTGGACGGTGTGGCACCCCGTCTTTAAGCCCAGGACTCATTCCCGGCAGTTGTGTGTTGCGAGTGTGGGCAATTAACCATTTTCCTGCGTGGCCAGTGGGTAGCGAGTGTGAGTTTCTCCTCCTTTGCTAGTGGGCTTCTGGTTTCCCTCTTGGCAGCGCTGGTCGGGGAAAGAGGAAAGCTGATCCGTCGGCCGCTTGCTATAGCGAGTAGGGCAGAATAAAAGTTGAGAGTCCAAAATAAAAGCGTAGAGACACAGCTGTAAGTTAACAAGGTTTGTAACTGAATAGGGTATCGGCAAAATGTCTGTGTCTGCAGGTGTTAAATCACCGTAGACACTTTTTTTCCAAAGATAGTCACAAAACGTAGTAGGAGAAATTTTGTTGTATAAGTCGAAAAGTGACGAAAAACAGACTGTCAGTCCTTGTTAAAGAGCTAAAGGGGCTGGTGCTGCAAGATTGAGCTGCGGCAGGACCGGGATGGAACGAGAGAGAATAACCGCCCCTCTTGGGGTTGTACACTAGCAGCGCCCGACTCGGTTGGCTTCCTGTCTTAAGTTGTGTATTGAGCTGGCTGTACTTGTCAGGTTTTTGTTTTCCGTTTTGAGATGTACGTTGGCCTGGCTAAGGGTAGAAAATGAAAGGTTTTTATTTCAATGTATAGGGAAAGGTGAAGGGCTGTTAACGACAAGGGGTCTCTATAGGGAGTTCTTAGTAAGAAGTCTAACATAATTGCTACGTCCTTCATAGTGCTTTTATCATTTTTCCGTCTCTCTGTTAGAACGCATCTGTATGTTAGACGGTTTTTCACCGAATAGAGTATCAAAAAAAAACTGTGGGCTTGTATATGTGCACAGCTGTTAGGTTTTGTAGGCCTAAGAGCTTTGCATCGATATACAAGTGACTTTAAATTGTCAAGTTCGGTACTCTATATTCCGTGATAAAACTTCCAAATGACACCAACGGGAGGTGTAGGGACTGCTGGTGAAAAAGCAACGCCAGTTAACATTGTTGTAAGAAAGAGCAGTACGAGTCGCGTTAAAAGTTGCTTTATCAGATTCGTCATTCATAATTTTGACCTACGAACAACTAATTAGAACATATGTATGATTTTCAAAGATAGGTAGTCACTAAAAGTTAGTGGATACATAGAAATTTGTTATATATGCGACACCGTGACTTAAAATAGCCGAAAACGAAAAGTAAAAAGCAAAATTAAAGCTTAATAAAGAAGAGGTGATAGAAAATGGGGGTGTCAAAAAAAAAAAAGAAGCAGACGTAGGTCTTTTAAGACGGTACAATGATGGCCGTTTCTTTCAAATTAGCTCTTAAAGCTCGATGAAGTGTTAATTCTCGTCAAAAACATTCACGCAGGCTGTATTGAAGCAGCTTTTGTGAATATCTCGAACTAGCTAAAGGGAGAGAAACAAAAAAAAAAAAAACTCAATTAATATGAGGGACTGGAAAACGATAAAAGCAATACGAAGGACATAAAAATTATGTAGATATATGCAGGAACCAGGGTGGGAGTCTATTGCTAGACCCCAAGGCCCACGTTCTTCTATTAAAATCACCTCAGGTTCCTTTTGGCAAAGGAAAAGTGTTAATAAAATGTTTTTAAAATGCACCACTCAAACCGTAAAAATGTACATACCTCAACAGCTGAAGACAGGTTGTAGCCTAGAAATAGTCCAGGAGAATAAAGTCTTCAAAATTTCAACTGGGGGGTAAACTGTAAGTCGAAGCAACTAATGAGTGTTTTAGATTCTTCCGCAAAGAGGGTCACGTGATAAACATACATTTCATCCCTCCCTCACCCACGTTAATAATCTGTGAAACGGAGCAAAACTAGTTGACAGCTGTTTTGACGAGAGAGAATGTCATTTGAGACTTGAAAACCAATTCCACCACTAATTAGGCAGAGAACACACACAAACACATAAGATTATTAGTATTTGTGACAAATGATGTCTCACATGCACGGTCTTGAAACGTGATAACAAAGGTTCGATACCATTGTCACGTATAAGGATGCTCCGAGATTTAACATCTGCATAGGGGAAGGTTTGTTTTCCCAGGTGGTTAAGGTCTTTAACAGTCAGACTGTTTAAACATGACCCGTAGAGTTAATTAAGAACGATGTTAGTTGTCAGAGAGGGGTGACACTCAAGAACGTAAGCAACCCGTCTACGGGTGGTTTTTATCACAACGTAATCGTTTTTGTACAACAAAAATGAATGAAAACAATAATAGTAGGAGACTTAGGGACGACACAGCTACGATGCTATAGGTTGAAAACATGTCACGAGTTAGCCTACAGTCAACCAGTCACATTACATGTGTGGGGACCAATGAACGAATATAGAATATTGTAAGGTACGACCACAAAGGGGCAGGATTCGGCAGAGGGTGGGGAAAAAAAGATGCTCCAATTGAAACAACGTAAAATGGAAGTAGACTGTAACAACAGTTCAAGGGCTAAAAGTGACACATTTACAAAGAAAAGCAAAACAACAGCAGGACACGAAGGAATTCAAACAACATTTGACAGAACAGAAGGTAGGGCTATTAATTTTTTTCCATTATTAGTATTGTATGTAGGCTAAACACTTTTAAAGGAGGGTTTCGTTTTTTCATTTAGATCCGTAGGAAAAGTAAAATGTCAACGATAAAGATAATAGGATGGCTGAACATTTATTTTCTCAGGAGAAATATATCTATAAATCACAGATCACGGCAGGGCCGGCTTGCAAGCAGGACGTCGAGGCGAATAGTTAATAAAGTAGATAACATTTTTCAGTGAACAAACCATTTCGTTCCGAACTACGAATTACTAAGTTATCTAAGGATGTTGTAGAAAAAATAATATACAGGTCCATCATCACTATCTAAAACGAATGGAACAAGACATAGTTGAATAATGTCATTGGCAACAACAACTGTGCTGTACGAAGGTTGATAGTCCAAAACACAACGCACACAAACCACAAATAACACAACCAAAGCAGACAGGCAGTAGCAAACTTGGTTGTATGACTAATTGAGCCATCTGGCATACACACAAAAATTCATAACTCATAATGTTAACGCCAACAATGAACTGTAGGTTGAAAATAAAGTCTTTTCTGTACTGATTTTCAATGGGTGAAGCCTGGGGAAGTAGCGGAGTGGTAACTGTAAGAACTAACTATCCACCATCAGTTCTCTGAAGGGAGAACTGGTGGCTGCAGGGAATCCCCGGGAGCTCCTGGCGAAGGGGATAAGAAGCTGTGCCCTGTAAAGAAGTGATAGCGAGCGAGCATATTGCACGACTACAGTCTGGTTATCATTTGGAAGGTTTATAGCATCGGAACAAACTGTAATAAGCGACAAGAGGTAAGCATATAATACAGCTCTCTTCGATGTCGGTTCCCTTTCAGTCAATACCCAGACGATACCACTAGGAGGTCCGTAATCCGCTACGACATGTAAGGATAAATGTTATCCGTTGACGTGATGGGTTCATCACCTGAATTTGGTCTCTCTCAAAACGTTAGTCGTTTGAGAGGTTCCAATGACTTTATTTATTTATTTATTTATTTATTTATTTATTTATTTTTTTTTTACCACTGGTTCAAGTTGCATGACAAAATGCCCTGTAGGCGAAAATAAGTCGTCTAGGTTTCAGTTAGTGGTTAACTTGAAATTAGGTCAGATTCGTTGTACTTTTCATCAAGATCTTAAGCCTGAAAGTTAGAGTCTGAACTAACACTAGCGGATTGTTTAACGAAACGGCTAAGAACTGATCAACAGTGAAGATATAAGAAGACCAAGCTCAGTTTTATCTATCTTTCCTTATTTAAAAGATATCCTCTATACTTGGTTGGTTGGTTGGCTGAGTGTTGGTTGGTTGGCTGAGTGTGAGACTATAAATATGAGAAGTTTGTCACAGAAAGCAAGTAAGTTTGTCCATTTAGAATTAAAAATTTTCACAAAAACAGAAGGAAAAAAAGTTAAATGTTAAGCACTAAATCATGTGTAGAAAATATATTGACACCAGGAAAGGTTACCAAGAATATTCGAGCATTAGTGTTTACGTAAAGTCATCAGCAGGTTCGTTTCTTATTCGTGCTAAAAAAAACGAACAACTTCGGATACCTATTTAGTGTTTCGTGAAGGTCTAAATTACATTCAGACCAAAGCGTTTTCACTTAGCGTTCTACAGTCGTTTCACCAAGTGAGGGGTCATCAGACAGAGGCGGCTTTCTAGTTGTCTGGACCTAGTAACCATGGCAATGACGCGGATGGTAGATCTTCTCCTCATACCTCGCAACAAGAAATACAATGCATGCATCATGACAGCGTCAGTTCATCACACCAAGAAAACAATTCTTACTACAGTATGAAATTGCGAACTGATTTCTGAATGCCAGCATTCGATGGTTTGTTTTCGATTCGATAGCCCCTAAATGGACGCCATGTTGGATTTGTATTCTCGCTACGAGTAGCCATTTCTTTTACCGTTGTCTGATCACTCACTACCAGAAGCTGTTCTTTGCGCGAGACTGAGCAAACTTTGGAATTAGCGAGAAAAGACAAAAATGTTGTAAAAATGCTTAAAACTGTACAGTTGCACTTTGTTCTTTGTTCCTGTTGTTATTTATGATACATTTAATTTGTTATGTATTTTTTCAAAAATAGTAGAAATGAAATTTAGTAGAAACTGGAAACTAATACTAAATAAATTACAAACAAAAACGTCAAGTGTGCCGTAAAAAAGGGGGTTATATGATTAAAGTTTCATTTTACTTGTTAAAATGTACACGGATAAAAATTGGTAATTTTTAATTGAAATAATCAAATGTACAATTGAGAAAATTGGATCTGTTTAAGTGCTGTTGTGCGTTACGTAAAATATATGATTGGTAAAGCACAACAGCACTTAAACAGATGCAATTTTCTGAATTGTACATTCGATTATGTCAATTAAAAATCACCAATTTTTATCCGTGTACATTTTAACAAGTAAAATGAAACTACAATCATATAATCCCCTTTTTTACGGCACACTTGACGTTTTTGTTTGTAATCCGTGTACCTTTTTTACGGCTATGGTGTCGCGCTATAAAGGTTTATGCATGCAGTCGATTATTGCATGCACGAAGAATGGATCTGGAGTTTGCTGAGTGGCATTGTTACCTAAATACAATGGTTATAACAATGTAAAACAATCAAAATGATCGTTTAGGGTCCCGTAACTCCGGAATTGATGGACCAGTTGAAAAAGTGGTCCATGTAAGGTTGAAGGCCAGGGAAATTTCTGGCTCAGATCATGTTTCAGATTTTAGGTAGGTGCAGTAGTTTTTTTTCTGAAACCGTGTCAGCCAATAGCAAGAACAACAACAACAAGTGAACGGTTTTCAAATTTACGTGTGGCTTCCTACTTTTACTCTTGCACGGAATTGCATAAAAGTTGGTGTAAAGTTTGGAAAAATTGCTATCTACTATTTGGCCAAGTTTGGTCGAAATAAATTGAATAGAAACGGAGAAATTAATAGTTTTAGTTTTGCTGGAGAGAGGACTTCAATCATATATATACACGGTTATCGCCTTGTATGATAAGGGTTGGTAGCGTTCGGCAAACGAGAGGTCTCGTTGCATAAAGGGCCCTTAGATCACGTTTGGGCAACGACTCACCTTTGCATTCTTGCAGCTAGAAGCTAGAAATCATCTGAAAGTCAAATATGGCGGCGGTTTTAGCTCTACCAGCTCGCAAAGAAAGTAGTCAATAATGTGAGTTCAGAAGCTAATGAGAAAATTGTTTGCAGGAGGAATTCTTTATGTTGCAGTCACGGATTATAAGACTGCAAGTATTTACTCACACGATGTCGAATTTTGCTAATCCATGCAGCTAATCCATGGCAACGCCATCTTTGCCATCGCGATTAAATTCTGGGTGCGAGAATGCAAAGACGAGTCGTTGCATAAACGTGCCCTTACGCACTTACGCTTCGTCAGAGTGGCGTGACCCGAACATGAACAGGCAACCCAATCCGTCCCAAGATCACTGAACGTAAAGCGTATAAAGGTGGCTTGGGTTGCTTAACTACGTTATTTCTAGTGTATGCTTTTAGCTTGTTTGGCTTACATTCTTATGCAATTTACTGCGGTTTTGTTTACATTTATTTATTTATTTAATCCTTCGGCTTTGTGTGTATTTCTATTCCTTCTCCGTTGTCCAAAAGTCAACGGAAATAGGTTTGTATCGGCATTTATCTACCGCTAATCCAGCCGACTTGGTTTTCCGTCCTGTTTTTTTCACTGTGATGAGGCCATGGCTGCGTACGATCACACAGGAGCCACTTCGATTTCTATACCAATTCGGCTTCACTTTAAAAAAAAAGTTATATTATGTAAAGTCACGTTTCAGTGAGTTACGAACAAATTGAAAACGGGCGCTAAGAAATAAAAAAAAAATTAAAAAAAAAAAATGTAAAAAATGAGTAAGGAAACTCATTTGACGTTGCAGACATGAATGAGTTTCGAAATTCGCCCGGACAGTCCCCTTTTCTTTTTTTGCGCAGACTTGCAGACGCCAAGGAAAAAGAAAGAAAAAAATCAATCTAGCTCGCTTTTGGGAAGTTAAACATAAAACTTCACGTAGTTGGTGACGGCCCGCGTGACCACGAGAGAATTATTGGCCGAGCGAGATAAGGGTGGCTTTAATGCTCGACTAAATTTGGTTGTTGTGTGTCTGTGACAGGGCCGGATTGGGAGGGATCGGCCGGGGATGCACTGTAGGGGCCTCACACGGTGGGGGAGGGGTGGTGGAGAGGACACGGCAAGGCCGGGCTCGGGTACCGCCATAAGCTTCCCTAGTGGGACCCCGGAGGCTAGCATAGTTAAAAAAAAAATTGGCGGGAATTTGAAACGTTTTCATGCAACTAATTTCGACTTTTTCTTGACAAAAATGACTTTTTAAAGCAAGGGCTTCCTTTAATGAGGGCAGAATCCGGAGTATGCCCCCAGAAACTAGCGTATTTAAAAAAAAAAATCAGGGTGAATTCGAAACGTTTTCCTTCAACTTAGAGATGCAATTTCTAACCGAATTCTTCTTTAACTAGTTGTTCCCCGGCGTAACATACACCGTTCTAGCTGATTTCCGCTGATTCAACTCGGCTCTAATAGTCAGCATTATTGAAGCAATTTGACGTGTTTATTTCTAATTGTAAGAGCGCATATCCGTGTCATTGTCGGCGGCTCGCGGGTTTTCTCAAATCTCAAATCATTTATTACAGGAATCTAAAGGTCGCAAAATCATCTCGCACGAAAGAAAAAACAAGAAAATGAATGTGTTCGTAACATTTATGCACGTTTGAACTAATGTCGAAAAACTGAGTCATTCAGGAAAGCCAACATGGATGCATGTATGTTTAACATCAGTATGCTTCAATAACTCAACGGAAAACATATATTGTAGCAAAGATTTTTTTAAAATGGTTCCCTGAGAGGCGGAACACCAGCAACAAAGACATCAAAACGAAATACAACTTTTAATTTTCGGCATGCATTTGATGTCTTGGTTACAACAAACCCGCTGAAATAAACAAGTAAAACCTGCCACTAATCCAGTCAACTAATCCAAGATGGCGGATTTTTCATAGCCGGTCCCATTTCGTTTAAGGCATCAAATGCATGGCGAAAATTAAAAGTTGTAGTTCGAATTGATGTGTTCGTGGCTGGTTTTCCCGCTATCAGGAGGCATTTTTAAATCTTGTTTACCCTCGGCCGCAAATTAATTGATATTTTATGTTTGTAGCATCTCTTGTTCAGCCGAGTAACTGTGATACGCAGACCCTCCTACAGTAAAGGCCGTAAGCACAAACGGAAAAAGGCGACCAAAATCAACCATTGGAATAGAAGGTGAGCACGTTTGCTATATAGGTGAGCTGCCATCTCAACGGCAAGCGGCAAATTTTTAAACTAACCGACACAAATTTACAAAGTCTGCCAACGAGGGCGACACTTGGCAAACTTGCCGCGCCGTTTTTTTGTGTTGCCTTCTAACGAGCATCGTGGAAGGTAACGCACGTACGGCCTTTACTGTAGGTGGCTTTGGCAGAACCCTATTACTTGCATATATTGTACGAGTACTTATGACGTTTAGAAGAAAAAATGGAACTGGTACTAAATTTTACGAATGTCCAGATCATTCAACGTGAAAAAAATCACGAATACTCGTATGTACGTATTTGCGGTGAGAGCACTTGGCTTTTTTATAGTATTTATTTATTTATTTTTTTTTTTTTTTTTTGTGGCTTAAGTTTTTATGATCTGCTTGAAAAAACATTTTGTGCATTTTAAGAACAGCCTTTGAAATGGTATTAAGATCCTCGGGGAAAAAAAAGGTGCACTCCGTTGTATTAATGATGCATTTTCACTTTTTCAACTCCTGGATGTAGCGCCGTAGAATCTTCTAGCAATATAACGAAAATAGCGGTAAATTTAAAAAAAAAAGGAACAACACTTTGCAGCAGCGCCGCAAATTTTCATAACCAAAACGAGATCACGTGACCCACAGCAGCCTATTGGATGACGGAGAATCTAGAACGTGGATGCTGTTTTTAGAATATGGGGAACGCTATCGAAAAGGTGAATTGGCGCCTTTAAGGTTGCGGAAAAGGAATTGAATTATAAGGGTTGTAATGGTAGTCGAATGGTTAGCAATACTGTCCAGGGTTACGGATGTCATGGGTTCAATTCTGATCCTCAGCCTATCCCTGGTGTGACGGAAGGGACAGCAATCTTCCAACCCCCCCCCCCATCCTCCCGGAAATGCACTCGTGCTCATATCGATTAAGGGCATGTAAAAGGTCGTAGATATTTCCTAGCTAAATTCTCCCTCTTCGTCCCGAGATGACCTTAGTAGTTGAAAAGCATGTTACTTACACTATTTTCTTTTTTATTTCTTGCAATTAAATCATTCTGCTTTTCCATTCTACCGTCCTGTGGACCAAGAACACTGCCAGTGTGAAAAAATATGAAAATTTGTTAATAGTAAAAAAAATGTAATCAATGTGAAAAACCAATGCGAAAAGTCTGGAAAATCATCGAAACGGAATATCATATAATGGATAAGCGTATAATGGATAAACGTCTAACTGGACAACAATACAGCTGCGGTTTCTAATGTTATATGTAAGGCCGCAGCGAGCGAAGCAGCGCGAGCAAGGCAGGGACATTAGACAATTTTCCATTATACGAATTTCATGTTTGACGATTTTCCATTATGCGAATTTCTTGTTAGACGATTTTACGTTATACTGTTGTACTGTATACGTTCTTCCAATCATGCGATTTTCCAGTTAGACGATTACGCCTCACCACACACAAACAGCACGGCATGGTCAATGGGTTACCAGGTCCGTACATACCGCGGCGACTGGGATTACAATTTAGGAGGGCCTCTGCACCTGAAGGGGACCTCATGTTCTAATGCACGATCACGTTCGTCGCTATAGCATTTAAAATGTTAAAAACAAATTAATTAAAAAAAAAAAAACATAAGCTAACCCAGAAAAAAACTTTCAAATATTTAATACACGACGTTCGGCTGTTTGCACCTACCACCATCGTTTTCAGGTGAAAAAAAAACAACAAAAAAACTTGCCAGAAGTAAACAAAGTAAAGTCGAAAAATAACAAAAAGAAAGCCCAGGCGGAGAGCTTCAAGCCGTACTCGAAGGGGGCAGTGAAGAGCAGTGAGGCAGATGGGGAGAGATTCTTTATTTATACTAGCGGGAAGCGTTGCCCCTGGTGGCGAAAATGTGAAATATTAATAGCCTAAAGGAGTTTTTGGCCAGGGTCGGGCCAATAAATTATTTACGGGGGGAGGTGCGGGGAGTGCAATGGTAATTGTACGCTTCTTTCCCCTTCACGTAGTACAATTTTGGTATCAGATTTGTTGCATCTAATAACTATTAGGTGTGAAAATACATTTCAAGTCAAAATGTAAACGATTGGGAAAGTGAACATTTTTAAGTGATCAAAAAAATATCGGGGACAAGCTTTCAATTTATTATTACCATCCATGAATTGGCACAGTTATAAATATAACCAAGTTTGCATTTAAAAAAAAAAAATTCTTGAGTGCTCCGAAGTGATCAAACAGATGGAAACTAAAGGATAATGTAATTACTTTTATTGAAGTGGATAAATAAACAAAAATTAATACCTCAACAAAATAAAAACACAACGTAATGGCTTAAATACAAAAAGAAATAATAGTCGCTAAATGCACATTCAACACCTATTTTTTTATGTATATATACACACATACACATGTATACATACATTTGTATATATATGTATATATATATTTAATTAGTCCATACGTCAATCTGGTTATTGACTAATCGATTTCTTGATTATGCAAGAAGTAGTCGAATAGTTTATTTTTAATATAATTTATTCCACCAATTTGGAGCAGTTCAGTAGGGATTTCATTAAATATAGTAGGAATTTTGTATTTGTTTGTTCGTTTGCCATATTGATTCTTGGCAAAAGGCATTTCATATGGATATCTGGTTTTCCGGAAACAATTATACTTTAGATTTGAGCTTAATTTGTGGCCACAGTTAAAATAGTTTTTCAGAATAACAACGAAATCTCTTAAGTTGTTTAGTTTTGTTTACTCCCCTGAAAGTTCTGACTGGAGGAACGGTTGCTCCCACGGCACCCCAAATCGGCCTGAGTAGACGTAGCCCTGCAGACGGTGTGCCATAGGTTTTCCTATGGTGATATACACACGGTTTTTGAGCACGATACAGAGTGATTCCAAGTTAATTCTAGCATTATTACGGGGAATCTCGAAAAGAGTATGTGCTGCGAAAAATCTGGTTGGTTGCCACCCCCCCCCCCCCCCCCCCCCCCCCGGGTTTTTTTTTTTTTTGTGGTGGGGGGTGGAATATGTTGGATTGAGTAGCTTAACGTTTAATCCAGGGGCAGAGGCGGACTGGCACGGACAAAGGGCAGGAGGGAACTCTCGGTCATAACCACAAGCAGTAACCACCGGCTGTTATTGCTCGCTTTTGCTCGGGTCCCTCGGGAACCCTCACAAACCTCGCGTTGCGCTTTGGGGCTTTGTGTTTTGCCGTTCAGTAGCTTATTACCACCACATATACTCGAGGTCATGTCTATAAAATTTTACAATCAAATAAAGTACACAAATGGTTCTTGTATACTTTTTTCAACAGAATTGTTGATATGTGAAATAGCTTTACCTGCTGAAGTTCTAAAC
>JAHWFP010069918.1:85595-115621 GCA_023313725.1 Lithobius niger | reverse complement strand
GGGGGGGGGGGGGGGGGGGGGGGGTAGACACGATCGATCGAGCGTCTCTCAGCAACTAATGGAAACATCAAACCAACAATCGATTTTTTAAATTACCCGAACTTCCTATACCGTTCGATAGCCCAAATCCCAATAATTAACTGGGTACACGGTGCTGAAATCGTAAGAAGTGTCACGACGATTTGTAATCTACAGCTTTATCTGAAATACAGATCTCTTTAATCCTTTTGAGGTCTTTGAAACTAAGTCAATACAAGCTGTTCAATATTGAAAACATATTGTGTTGCCTGTTAAAATGTTTATCAGAACTGTCAACGTCTATGGAGATAACCGGTTGGTACAGCCCGAGTGGTTAAATTTATATCGCCATACATTTTTAAAATTCAGTAATAAGCTCGTCTTACCAAGCAGCACGATTGGTCTGCTTATGAAGAATAACAATTTACTAATAAAATGAACGGATAAGTCTCGTAGGAATACGATGAATCTGATAGGGCCATAGAAACCTGTTCTGCCAACAGAATCGAACGCAATACAGAATGGATACCAAACATCGGGCGTACAAAGTTTATGTTCGAACACTTCTCGAGTACGCTAGCCAGGTTTGGTCGCCGAGTTTACTGAAGGATATTGACCAAATCGAGTCGGTTCAGATGCCTTACACGAAGTCTCTTGCATTTGGACTCTCTCGAATTACGCAGATTAAGGGCGGACCTAATTCTTACTTACAAAATTTTTACATTATACCTAACCGTTCGTCCTTTCGTTCTTTGAAATCAACACTAATTCGCGTAGACGGGGACACAAATTGAAGCCGATTATTCCAAAGTTCAAACTGGGCTGTAGGAAAGCCTTTTTCTCCGCTTAGATCGCGCCAGTTAGGGAATTCCCTTAGTGAAAACAACTTTCTTGGCACCATCCCTCTACATCTTCAAGAAATTGTTAAATGAACATTGTCTAAAAAGCACACTTACTCCGCCCTGAATTTTGTCTATGAATGAGAAAATGATTATGACTGTGATTGGACGTTGCACTTTCAACGTGCACCTATCTGTTTTTGTATTTTGATTTGTAGTTTTAGTTTTATACACTTTATGAATACATATTTGAATTTAGTATCAATGGTACTGATTGTTTTGTTTATTTTTTTCTGTTTTAGTGGCTGGAAAATCGTAAGGGGTTTCTTGAAACCCTGTCCTGCCATTTGCTTTTCTGGATCAATAAATTTATTATTATTATTATTATTATTATTATTATTATTATTATTATTATTATTATTATATTATAATATTATAATATAATTATTATTATAATATGAACTGCTCCTGCACCAAAATTAAACAAGTGGACAAAACTACTTACCTAGGGCTCGAAATTGACGAAAACTGGAAACATTACAACCATGTTGAAAACTTGATTAACAAAATTAGACAAGTAATACCCCTACTCTACAAAATTAGAAGTTATATTGATAGAAAAGTGAAAAAAGCACTTTATGAAGCCTGGATCCTTTCTAAAGTTAGGTACGCTTGTATTGTCATAGGATCTACCTCGGATAACTTATTAAACAGACTTCAAAAAACATTAAATAAAGCAGCAAAAGCACTTTTTAACAATGCAGCTGACAAAACAACGTCGGAAATTTTTAAAGAAAACCAAATATTTACATTTAAACAATTATTCACCTACAGTGTCATCACAAAGTTTTACCATAGCAACAGCAATAAAATACCTGTTAATAGACCACAAAGGATTAATAATGCTTGGCTCCAGACACCAGTATGGAGAAACTCTTATGGCAAGAGAGGAATGAGTTTTGTTATTCCTAAGATTTTTAATGACATTCCACTTATCCACAGAAACATCACTAGTACATACTTAATGAGAAAACAGATAAAAAGCTGGATATTTTGCGGAAGATAGTCCTTACTCTTGGCAATGTGTATTAACATAAAATTAACAAACATGTAAATAAATTTAAGTAATTAGAATTTATCTTTTTTGTTTTTTGTTCTTGTTTTTGTCTGTTCCCTTCAGTGCACATACGGGCATTTATTGCTTCGTGCTCCTTCTGTATACTATACTGAATAAATTATTATTATTATTATTATTATTATTAGAATGACGAATAGTATTCAAGTAGTTGATTTGTCAAGGGAGTAAAAATTACACTAACGTTCACGCAACTTTTTATGTGTTAAATTGTGTTAAACAGTGCCGTTCAGTAAGAACATGATTTGAAGATCTCTGTAAAGGGAACCTTTGCTGTGAGACTCGTACGGATTTTGCAGAATGCAAAATGCTTGGGCGCCAGTGTCACCTTTCTTTCAGGTCACCGTGGCTGAGCGGTGAGAGAGCTCAGCCTGGTTGCTAGAGGTTTACGGATCTACTCGAACCCCTGAACAGGAGATCTTGGCAAAGTCCCCGCCAAGACTGCCGGCCAGGGTAGCATGAGATCCTGCCATGCTAATTCAGCGGCTATGGGAACTATTCTGGCCAAGTCTGGACAATCTTTCGGCCCCTAAAATGATCGGAGGTTTCCCGGTTCGAATTCCCGGGTTGGCTCCTCCCGTTGCCAGATATTTCTTCTCTCAAAAAAGTCTGGTAATGCTCCAAATTGAACCGGTTCAGCCATACAAGCATTAAGTTGCTTCGGATGACTTAAGGCTCAAAGAAATTAATTAAAAAAAAAAGAACGGATTAAGCATTGGAATACAGACAGTAAGGGTTCAACATTCTACACATTTCGCTGCTAAATGTTAAAAAATGAAGCCAATCAAACCGTTCTGAATTTTTATAGCAATACAAGCAGGTTCTATTTACTTATTTTTTTACTGTGTAGGTTGAAGTACTACTTGATTTTATTTCGAAAGATTATAGTGTTTGATTATACTGCTCCGTATTTTTTGTCATTATGCATTTTCGCGCATTCATTTACTTAACGAAGTTGCATTCTACATATTTGAGTAACAATAAAAAAGAAAGCACCTATATTACTGGGTGTCTGAGTGTCATAATTCCAGAAAACAGCGAAACAAAAAACAAAAACGAAAAATAACATGAAGCTTGGACCTTGAAAATTCGAAGCCGTCGAACGATCTTTTTGGTTCCTTCATGGTGCTATTTAAGTAATTGTTTGAACTTATGCTTAAAAACCAGCAAATAAATCCTGCTATAATTAACTGTGCTATGCCAATGGATAACTATTATTATCTTGTAATCAATTCAATTCAATCTAAAGCTCTTACTCAATTATCTAAAATCATTTTTTTTAGTTTGCACTTCTTTTTAATTTTGGATTGTTTTATTTACAGGTAAGATGTTAAAAGAGAAGTAGATTTGTTAAAAAAAAAAAGCCTTCTCCATGAAACCATTAGCCTACATCGTCCTATTTCTTAGTAAGTGATAATTTTGTAGGTAAAACCAAGAATTTATAGGGTTGGGGAGGAGAATTTGTGACTGTGACCCATTCTGAAACGTCTTGGATACATTCGTATTAGTTAAGTCCGAGTTTATAGAGGGCGCCACGTGTTTTATGTGGGAATTTCTACTCAGTTTTTAGCCTAAAATTGAACTAAAGTAAATGAAACTAACTTGTATTTAATTATTATTTTATTTAGCCTAGCTTAGTTGTAATTTAGTTTACTTTACATTTGGGCTGAAAAATGAGCAAAAATTACCAGATGGAACACATGGCGCCCTCTGAAAACTCGGACAGAACTAATAGAGACGAATTTACCGGTTTCAATAGGGACGTTTTAGAGTTAATTCTCCTCCTAAACCCTATGAATTCTTGGTAAAACTTATTTGTTAAAAAGAAGAAAATGTTTTGAAGTAGAATGTTGGGTTATACGCTGATTACTACGCAACAAACGTAAAGGATGTTTTAAACTGGTGACAAGTGAAAAAATGCTTCACTGACAACGTCAGTCTATGGACGCAATACCCCAATATAAATATTTCCTTTGTTAAAGGCTGAGGTGCATCGGCTCTGTGGTAAATTGACGAAACCTGTAAAAAAAATAATAATTGGTATACCCTCTAACACAAAATGTACGCAGCTCATCATCTAGGCTAGTTAAATCCCTTAAACTAAACCGCTGAGTTCGAACGGCCAGGATCACTATCAAGGCTGATCAATACCACGGCATCAAGGCGTGAAGGTGTACCAGTGCATCAAGGTAGCAAGGTATGAAGATATCAAGATTTTAAGTTACTATCAAGGCTGCATCAAGGCAAAGGCTGTGTCAGGCCGTACGACCAGTAGCAAGGAGACATTGACCAGCACTGATTAAACTGCACTAGCTAGATGATTTGAAGTTCACAAAGCAGGTATCGAGATGTCAAGGTATGAAGGCTATATCGTGGCATCAAGGTATCAAGATATGAAGATATTAACTATAACTGTGTCAAGGCATCAAATTATCAAGGCTGCATCAAAGCATATATCATGGTAAAGATTGCATCAAGGCTGCGTCACGCCGTATCAAGGCTGTTCAGTAGCAAGAAGACATTGAACAGCAGTGATTAAACTGCACTAGCAACTGCTAGATGATTTTAATTTCACAAAGCAGGTATGATTGTCTACGACAAAACGTTTATCGAAAACGGTATTCACCGTAAAATTATCCCATACAGAAATGCTTCTGTCAGCGAATAGTAATTAGACCTTCTTGTTTCTGGCGGAGAGATTCATCTGGATATAATTAACGCTGGACATCCAAGCAGCCTCCGGTCACATCTATTCAGTTCAGTTATGGGTGTTCTGCATAGTTGCCATGGGGATCTCCACTAACATGCAACGTATATAGCTAACCTATTGAAGGCCGCTGTTTTAAGTCACTTTTACCAAACGAATAGAGTGGTCTAATTGGATTCATGGAAGTGATCGTTTCAAGCGCTAATTAGCATTACAGATTCAAGTGCCAGTTGGTTGCCTTATCTTGTGTGAAGGCCATTGAAAGAACGTTAAACAAAAGACGGTTGCTCTAATGAAAGGAACAAGTGATAGAAACATACATAAATTAATAATTAACATGCACGTTTATAACGTATTTGCAAATAACTTCGGTGCATATCCACAATGGAACAAGTTGCAGCTATGCCTTTAAGTTTCAGTTAAAGTAGTGCATTTTATAACGCAGAAAACCGTAATTCTGATTTTGTCCCGAGAGAGTAATTTAAAATATTCATTAAAAACTACAGGGTGTCCACAAAGTCTGTATACACTTCTGAAAATAGATTTTGATAATCAGTAGTAGAATATAATCAATACACATCCAGATTGAAAGGGAAGGAAAGGCAAGGAAACCAAGAGGAGAGGGAGAGGACGGGATAAAAGGAGGAGGGGAGAGGGGAGGGAGAGGATTCGCGGAAATGGGGAGTGTTACACGAACAAAAATCGACTGTTGCAGCGAACGATCAGGCAGCACCGAGCAAATACTGGGAAACAGCCACGGGTCAAACAAATCCCCGGGCGAAGCCGGGTACGATGTTAATAGAATATAATAAATACACATCCAGACTCAGAATTTACTGTATTTTTTTTCTAGTGAAATTTTGTACTGAAGAAGAATCTGTAATGGTTAAATTTTATGGTGAATAAATTGTAGGTGTTGAGGGATAATCCAGCATCCACCTGGATTTATTGTGGTTCTTGCTGATCCAAATTTTCAAGTGTTTAACTTGAGGTTAAAGCATTGCAACTTTTAAATTTTAAAAGATTAAAAATAGGTATGCCAGTCTCTTGAATTTAGACTTATGGATGTAGGCTTGTCTTAAGCACCACTATGCAGTAGTGTACGTGTGATAATGCTATATCTTGTACGCTATGATACCTTACGTCAAAGCATACGTCATTTTATTCCGTGCCAACAGTATCATCTGATCAAATGATACTGTTAACATGGAGTAAAATCGTACTAGTTTCAAATTTAAGTATTTTAAAATAAAAAGGTCAAACCAAAAAGTAAAACAAATAATACAGATGTTCAAGCCGACCTTATTAATTTGGAGAGGAGGTGAGCGGACACTCCTTGTTGGACATGACAGCTTGTGTCCACTCTAGTCCATGAAGTGAGAAAACAAAACTATGAACGAGTACTAGCTTTTATGACATTTCTGTATTTTCGGCGGATCTTCGAGTACTCGGTTTGTCTGTTGAATGGAGCCTTCATCTTTGAGGCACGCACTTGATCATCTTCAGTGATTCCATGAGTGCCATGGAGCCCTTGGCGACATACAACCCTCGGAACCCCTTTACGCAGCGAATCCAAGTTTTGCTTTTCTCTTTGCCTGGCCAGTGGAGAACTCTGATTTTCTGGCAATGTTGGGATAGTGCTGGGAATGTAATCTTACATTGAAAGGGGCCTTTCATGGCCCCTCCATAGGGATTGTACCTTGTTCCCTCAGACGCCTTTTTCAGCTCTACATCTGAAATTGCTCGCTGCTTGGCAAACCTTGTGGGACAAGCAAGATTGCAATAAGTCACGGGTATTAACGGCACTCTCCCAGGAATGGCACTCAGCTTGTCGCTGCAGTCGCCAGGAAGAGGTGATGTTAGCCGGTATGCATATTGGTCACACCAACCTTACTCAGTGTTTCTTTTTGAGGGGGGGGGGGGGGGTTAATTATCAATCCTGAATGTCATTGGTGTCGCCGGTCACTCACGGTACCTCACATTCTAGTCGGCTGTCACCATCTTGGTGGTGTTCTTCGCCGTTTTCACCTTCCACGAGACATTCCGTGGCGCTGAAGACCTAGGTGTCGATACGCCGAGCAGTCAATCCTCCCCCCCCCCCACACACATTGCGTGTAAATCGGGTGATAATTCCTCCTCCTGTCCGGGATCTTATATTTTTTTTCAGAAGATACAATATACGATAAGATAAGATTTGAGGTTTGGTTGACATCTCTGTAATAATGTGTAGCGAACTAGCAACCGGGGCTACTGCACTATGACTGAGGTTGGCGCTAATGAGATATGCCTAATGGCTGTGTAGGCGCCATTAAACCTCAATTCCCCACATTACTGTAAAAAAAAAAAAGATTTAAGCTGTATGATTGAACTGAGACTATTGAACGAATTTGTGCAGTAACTAAATGAGTTGCTGCATAGTGTTTAACTGGCCATATCGTTCACTTCGCTTACTCTATTGCCGTCGATCCTTGCTTCACGTAGTTTATTAGATCACCGGAGCATCACAAAATGGATGCACTGGTTATTTCGACACAAACTGCAATTGTTGCTCACAATTCATTCATCACATTCTGCAGTTTTTGAATAACGTAGATCGCCTGCATTTCATCTACGTTATTCAAAAACTACGTTTTGATTATTTGTTTGCATGTTTGTACACCTACTCAACCGGAAGTAAGTCCCCTACGAATCTTTTTAAACCTTTAAAACGAAACCAATTTTGCCTGAGCGGTAAATTTGCTTGTTTCTTTAACGTCATGATCAGTTTTCAGAGTATTTTTTTTTTTGTGCATTTGAGGATTAAAAATGTAAGTTGCAGTGATGAATATTGGCTTATCGGAAGCATAATTAGATTATCTTTCATTAGGGCTACTCCGCTATTTTAGGTGCTTTAGAGCGGGAAGATGACGTGTAAACCTGCATGCATGCACTCATGCACTCCGTACGTTTTTAAAGATGTAGATTTTGAAAGTATTATTTAAATACCACTTAACAATTAAAAATAAGGCGTAATATCGTCATTGTCAACTTGTTGCAATAATAATATCGTTATTAGAAAACAAAAACGAGCTTGTTTCACGTATAAGGTAAAGTTTAACTGATCCGAAGTCGAAACAGCAAAGTAACACAATAAACCTTCCTGTTAGGTTTCACATACCGCAGTGTTCCTGTACTGTTTAGTCCACGTGAAACCTTACTGCTGCATTTCACATGTTTGTATAGTTTTTACTTTAAAACACGATAGGTGTGATTGGTTCATTCTACTGGCTAGACGCCATCGCTGAAAAATCTTAAAAACCATACTTTTAGTGTGTTTGGTGCAGAACTAAAGATTAAGTAATTCAGGGTTCGTGCAACTCCTTGAAAACCTGGAAATGTCGTTAAAAATAAAAATGAATTACCAGTCTTCAAGTCTTAAATATGAAATCTTGAAAAGTGGTGTACGTATCAATAGGATGAACGGAAAAGAGACGACTAGAATAATTCTGAACAATTTAGCCCCGAAAGTAGGCGAATGTGTAGCCTATAATATACACTATATTATTCTTACAATAATTTTGAAAGTTGGGATATGGTTTTAATTTTATTTACGTGTCCAATGGTTGAATACAGCAGTAAGGTTTCACGTGGCATAAACAGTACAGGAAACACTGCGGTGTGTGAAACCTTTCAGGAAAGTTTATTTGTGTTACTTTGTTGTTTTGATTTCGGATCAGTTAAACTTACCTTAAACCTTCACGCATGCACACCGTACGTTTTTGAAGACGTAGATTTTGAAACTAGAACTTGAACACCACTTAACAATTAAAAATAAGGCGTAATATCATCATTTTCAACTTGTTGCAATAATAATATTGTTATTTTTCGTAAGCCACACGTCGTGTGTTATGTTATCCAGTTCCAAGACTAGTCTGTGCAGCTCATTCTACCCCCGTTATTTAATCGGCAATTTAGACTAAACTGGAGCACTTAAAAAATTGTGCAACTAAAAGTTTTAACTCGCCCCTTCCGTAGAAGCCACTGCGAGTCATTAAAGCCAAGTTTAAACGTATTTTATGGCGGCATCTTTGCACCATCATAGCCAACATAGCAACGACTAGATTTTTCCCGTCCTTTTCTCGTCTCCCTTTAGGTAGTTAGTATGGAATTGTAGAAGGCAAGGGGAGGAACAGTTCCAGCGCAAATGCCACATGGCCCCTGGGATTAGGGGCAAGATTAGGAAGAGTCTGCGCTCAATTTCTTAATGGAATGGGTGGAATTGGCGAAACACAAAACAAATAATAATAATCCGGGGTGATATTTAAGGATTATTTGACCTCCCACTTATTGTAATGTACAGTCGCGTGCTTAGAGAGAGAGGAGGAGAAAAAACAACTGCTTGTGGAATCCCCTTAAGTTAAACCAAACAATAAAATTTCAACAGACGCAACCACATATTCAAATTATTTGCATAATAACAAGGAACAGCGCCCAAAGCAAAGCAAGACAGTGTATAGACGTATATAACGTGTTTGGTCTTTAGAACACTAACACACAAGTGAATTTTCCTTTTTATTGTAACTGACGGAAATTTGGTGAGATTTTTCAGAGTGTGCAAACAAAGAAAGAATGCTTAAGACGAACCTTTAGGGCTATTTTTTTTTTCATGCTAAGATAAACAGCTCGTTGAATGCCGCAAAAAAAAAACCAGTTTAATAATTCAGTTATTTGACTATTAAATCACCACTCAGAATTGAGAGTTGTGGACCGCTTTTAGCAGTGTTGTGCACAGGAGGGGAACAAGGGGTGCCGTGCCCCTGCCCTTTTTCGAAAATTGCCCTTTTGGTAAACAAATGGCCTTTTTGTGCCAGCATTTGCTGGTGTGGCGTTGCCTGAGAAAGATCCAAAAGGCCTGAAAAAAGGCCTAAAAAGGCTAAAAAAAGGGCTGAAAAGGGCAAAAAACACTAAGATATGGTAGGATAGTAAAAAAAAAACCCTCGAAAAAGATCTTCAATAAAATCCTAAATAGGCAGAAAAGGCCTGAAAAGGGCAAAAAAGGCTACGATAGGGTAAAAAGATAGGCAAAAAATGGTCCCTGGAAAAAAATGTGCCCTTTTACTAAAAGTAGTCTCTGCCCTCTTGGGGGTCTGTGCACGCTACTGGTTTTTAGTCTTCTGTACAACCGAACCGGCTGAAAAGATTACTGCGACAACTTTCCCGTTCGTCGCTTTTTTAAATTTTCAGAACGGTACCAGATAA
Source organism: Lithobius niger (assembly GCA_023313725.1). Taxonomy (NCBI): domain Eukaryota; kingdom Metazoa; phylum Arthropoda; class Chilopoda; order Lithobiomorpha; family Lithobiidae; genus Lithobius; species Lithobius niger. Next base: position 105,684 of record JAHWFP010069918.1, on the reverse strand, counting down.
GGAGGACAGGGTTGCACCATTTGACTCAGTGACCAAACAATAGTTTAAAAAATACTGCAAATTAAATCATTGTAAACCATGCGCAATGGGTGTTTGCCGTGACGTCACCATGAGGTAGCCAATGACGAACGAGAACAACGGCTGTTTGTACGTCTGATGGGACTAGCCCAGTCACGTGATATGCACGTCACAGCAAACAGCCGTGGCGCGTGGTATAGCTTCCTTATAGCCAATAGACTTTCTCGACGTTACTAAATTAAATAATAACATTTGATTGTGGCATTTAAATCTTAAGGATTAACACGCAGTCGTAAAAACAAAAGGATTTTAGCTTCGTTTGGCCATGTTTGGCAATGTTTAACAATATTTGGTGGCATTCACTGGCCCGAGTACACAATATCCGGTAAACTGAGAAAGTTTTAAGCACTGCTTTTCCTTGGGAAAAAAAATACGCAAAGTCTTGTCAATTTTTCTCAGAAACGGTAGTAGATAGAACTTTGAAATTTCTGGTGGTGTTAATATACGTCTTCCTAAAGATGTTGGTCTAGAATTACACAGTTCTGGTGTTTACCTTTTCAGAAATAATATAATAAATTTCGATAAAAATGTAGACTAATTAATGTTGCGCTATAAGTAAAATAGTCATCGAAACCAGTAAGTTAGTCTAAACAACATAAATCTAGGGTTGACCACCCGTAACTAACATATGAACACCTTTGCTAAAAATCACAACACTCTGACCAATAGTTCTGGAGAAAAAGGAACGAAAACTTGAAAAATTATGATTTTCAGCAAACTGCACCAGAACTTTGGTGCAACTCATAGAATTAGATGAATCAAATTGTCTTAAAACTCCTTTATTGATAAATTAAATGTATACGTTCAGATTTTTTGTTTTACTGTTATAGTTTAGGCCCTTATACATACATTTAAACGATAAAATAAATTGACAATTTTTCTCCAAACAATGGCAGCATTCGACTGGCCCCACCATGTTACCTTAAATCAAACATTTCTATTTATACTGAATGTTGCAGGCTCTTCCACCATTCCTAACAACAATTCAAAGCGATGCCGAAAGTTACACCAGCCTTTGAACGAAGGCGTTATTTAGAGTATACGGTTGGAAAAGTTGGAAGTTTTGACAACCCCTTTATCTCTAGCAAACTAATTTTTAGTTGTCTACCATCCAGTTAGTCACGTTTGGACAGCAATATTGGACGTGTAGGCAGCCTCCTACACACGTTCCATGTGCACCGTCAATGTATGACGTGGGATCAGTCAAACGCATCTGACGTTGCCATGGCACCGCCTTCAACCATCGAAATGCCCAAAATTATCTCTAGTCATGATCTATCACGTACAGGCAGTGAAGATGAACACTCTCTCTCTCTTGAGCGATCTTTCTCCCGCCATCGTTTGTTCGCGAGGCAAATTCTTTTGTACCAAATTGAAAAGCCCAAAGCATTTTATAGCCATCACCCTTATTCAATCTCCTAATTTATAAGCCATAAATACCAGGAATTGCACTCAGTTCTCCTCACAAATTCGGCTTACGGTTTTCAGACTTCCTCGCTTTCGGCCTGAAAAATGGATCCGAAAACACTTTACGTATTATAATATAGCAAGCAGATAATGTTATGAGCTTTCTCGGGCTAATAGATAAGTTTAGGGGATCGCTATGTAGAGAGAAGTTTTGCATTAAACGCACCGTGATGTCGACAATGATGTGATAAAAGTAATGGTTTTTTATGTACATTTGTGAACGATTATAGTGAAAATAGGCAGGGTTCATAAATGGCCTTGAGTTCCTAAAAGACATTCAATTTGAAAACCGAATGGCGAAGTCTTGGAAACCTTGAAAATTGCAATTTTTGTTGTTGGGACCTTGAATTTTGTGTGTGTACTTTGTTTGAAATTAGATTAATGCTACAGCAGTAATATTACTTTAGGCATAAAATTAAATAAATAAACGAATAGAAATATGTTGTGGTGTAAGGCGATATCTCGGTGGAACTTAGGTATGGCTTGAGCGCTTCCCACCTGGAACAGGTGCAGTGGGAGGGCGCCTCATACCTGTCATTTTTGTAATATGACATTTTTGTGATATTTTTGTAATTTAAGTTTGAATTATCAAGTTTATATTTTGTGAAACGATGTTCACTGCAATTTAATCGTTTCACAAATGGAAATTTAAAAAATATCACACTATTATTACAAAACTGACAGGTATGAGCGTCCTCCCAGTGAACCTGTTCCAGTTGGGAAGCGTTCAAGCCATACCTAAGTTCGACCGAGATATCGCCTGACAGTGGGGCCAATCTATTTCTTCTGTGTACGATGCTCCCCCTCGGATTGGACAGGAGACGGAAAGAGAAAGGTGCGGTGCATTGCAAGCAATTTTCACCAGAGGGGCAGCTGAGCAACTGCTGCCCCACTGAGCAACTGCTGCCCCACTGGCTGTTAATTTTTTTTATTTCTCTTTCCTCCTTGGCTATTGGTGGGAAGGAGGACGTGACGGTATAGTTCCTGCTGCAAACTAAGAGCAGATTGGTGTCAACTTATGACATCAGGCAAAACACTGGAATTTAAAAGGCAATTTTGATAATCTACTATGCAATTGGCCTTGAAATTATTTTTAAGTTAGCCTTAACTTAGCCTTCTAATTTTTACCGGTAAATCCATATACATCACTTCTGGCGGGAACGGGAGGAAGACTAGTTCTAATAAAAGTCATTTGAATTTTATTTTCAATTTGCGTCAGTGATTGGCACTTCTGTGCCATTAAATCGGGCTCATTTTTTTTTTAATTAAGAAATGTTAAAAATTAGTGGTATAACAAAATTAAATAATGGAATTACAAAAAAAAAAATTTTCTTGTGCAGGGAAAAAAAGAGAAATTTTGTCTTTACCCGGGAAAATTCTATAAGTGAGAAGTGGACGCACTGCTTGTTAACCCCTTTAAGTTTTATGTAAGGCCACTCCTGGAGTACACATCGCCGGTTTGGTCACCATATTTACTCAAGGACATTGAACTAATAGAATCTGTTCAGCGACGGTGGACAAACTTTTACCTGTATACTACAGGAACGTCTGCTTGCCCTAAACCTACCAACACTCGAAACGCGTCGACTGATTGAGAACCTGGACTTCACCGACGGCCTCTTGCATGATCTTTACGTTGTAAACAACAGCCAGTTTTTTTTCCGTTATTCGAGGGTGTGAAAGGTCCAGAGGGCGCCCACAAAAGGTAACTGTGAACCCCACACAGTTAGACTGTCGAAAACACGTTTTCGGTAATCTGGTGGTCAAAGTGTGAAATAGTCTGCCTTCTGAAGTGGTTATTGGCGCTCTCATTAAATACTTTTTAACGTTTTCTATACAAAGTTGATTGATTTTACTTTCTCAGCAAATAGTACAGTATGCAGTCTCCTCGTCACGTTCTTGTCGATTCTCCGCACTGATGTTGTTCGTCGCCGTTTTCACCTTGCGAGACATTACGTGTCGAATGGGCGATTGTGGGGGGTGCGGGAGTGGGAGGGGGGGGGGGGGTCTGTTCTCCAGTGTTGGGTTTTTCGATGTTTGCAACAGGTAGAGATATATATGATAAGATCTAGATTTGGATTTTGGTTAACATCTCTGCTTTGCTTTCCCGCTTGCCTGGCCGGCGGAAAACCCTGCTTTTCTGCTGGATCCCGGGCCATGTTGGGATAGGTGGAAATGAGCAAGCGGATTCTGCAGCAAAAGGGGCCGTTTCTGGCCCGCTCCGGAGGGATCTCGGCCTTGTTCCCTCAGACGCCTTTCCAACTCTGCGTCTGAGGTTACGCGCTTTTTGGCAAGCCTTGTGGGACAGTCAAGTCGGTAATAAGTTGCGTGCTATTAAAGGCACTGTTGAGGAATGGCACTCGGCGTGTCGCCGCAGTCGCCGTGAGGAGGTGGTGTTGGCCCGTTTGCGCGTTGGTCACACTCGACTTACTCACTGTTTCCTTTTGCGGGGGCTTGACCCTCTTGAATGTTCTTGGGGTCGACAGCCACTTACGGTCCGGCACTTCCTTGTTGATTGTCACCATCTTGATGGTGTTCGTCGTCGTTTCCATCTTCTGCATGACATTGCGCGTCAATTGGGTGATAAGTCTGTCCTCCTCTCCGATGTTTTTCAATTTTTGCAGGAGGTACAGATGTATGACAAGATTTAGATTAGGGGTTTGAATAACATCTCTGTAATGTGTGGTGCAGTGGCAACCCGGACCACTGCACTGTGACTGAGGTTGGCGCTAATGACCAAGTTGTCGACGCGCCATTAAGCCTCAATCCCCCCCCTCTGCTCATGTGTGGTGCAGTGGCAACCAGGGCCACTGCGCTGTGAGTGAGGTTGAGGCTAATGACCTAGCTGTCAATGCACCGTTAAGCTGTATTCCCCCTTAGACTAATAATAGATTTAGAACTAATAAAATACTTAGAATTATAAAACTTAGAGATTGCATAATAATAACAAATAAATATGCCTTAAATATGTATCGTATAAAAATAGTATATTTATTGAAATGGATAATATCAGAATGATTGACAGTATACATATACAGTACCGAAATGGTATAATATATACGTGAAAAAAAAAGTACTACATACCAAATATTTGTTATAAATTACCAAGGATATGTTGAATTACCAGAATATTAATGAATTAAAACGAAAGTTAAAAGGAAAGCTTAACCAGAAAATAAACCCTTCGTAAAACTGAAATCTTTGTTAACTACCACAAATTGTAGGTAAATTTCACTTTCAACAAGATGTATATTTTATTCTCATACAAGCTATTTTAATTAAAAGCTTCGACCGCTATAAAATTATTATTATTGTTATTATGATTATTTTTATTATTATTATTCTCAACAAAAAAAGGAATAATGAAGAAGAAGCTTTTAAAGTTAAGAAATCAACAGTACTAACATTAACTATAAAATAGTTTAAATATAATAGTGTATGTATATATTCATAGCTGTGTATGTATGTAAATAATTAGTAATGGTAAATTGAAAAAAAAATATTGTTCTATCTACTATAGTGTCCGCGGCCTTTCTTGAGTTTGTCCCAATACGAACACAGATAATCGATTGTACGTTTTCAGTAGCAGAGTGCCTTGTTGATATCCAAGATGGTTGCAAAAACAATGGCAGCCGTCGATTAAAGGCTCCCCCTCCAGGAAGACGTGGCCGCTCATAAAATACTCGCGGGACTCATGATGCGCCGCGCACACAATAATTATAATAAAAAACTTGTCTGTTGCTGACAAATGCCCCAGTCGCTCAAAGGCAAGGAACTTAAGCTTCAGAACTAAAGTGTTAAACACATTGTAACAATTTAGAAATTTAATAACTTATTGAATTATGAAAATATATAGTTTGCTTGCACATACAAGTCCATTAGAACTTCGTGCCGGTGCTTGTACCTGAAACAATGTACTTGTATTTAAATAAAGCATGTATTATTGTTATTATAATTACCACACCATGTATTTTTGTTGTTGATTTGCTTGTGCCACATACACAACTACATATTTTGTAGTTCTTGTGGTACTACCTTAACACACACACAAAAAATATTTATACTAAAAATGATTGTACATCCTTGCTTGATGCTCACACATGTTTTAATTAACATCGAGCATTACCATCCTGCAAGCAATAAATTTATTATTATTATTATTATTATTATTATTATTATTATTATTTATACCTTGCTGCCAATGCATGTTAACTTTTTGTCTGATATTGAACGTACTGTAGGTTTTGGTATACAAATGGCAACAGCAAAAATGCTTCCTGGTGGCACGGTTCTATTCCCTTGGTCATTTCCACACACCCCATTTTGCTCTTCTTCATTTCCACTTTGACCTCATTTAGAAATGAGCCAGGTTTTTAACCACTAATGTAAAGATAATAGCATAAAACCACACCCATTTCCGTTCGGATGTGCTCATCGTTCCATAGCAACAACGTCTACTTCCCCTCCCTCCATTAAAAAAAAAACACCACGCAACCACTCATACACGCACAAGGCAGAAAAAGAACGAACGTTATTTATATCGTTAATTAAGTTACCTTTTATTACAATTACCGCTTCAGCGAGATAAATTAACGCCCATTTCGCTCAGCAAGATTGGTTTACACCCGTGCGTCCTTGACGTTTACGAGGCAAAAGTCCGCTTGCTTGTAATGAGGTTGTCGGATCACCGTTCATAACGGGTGCAATTTTAGAAAAAAAAGTTATTGAACTACTGTTTGTCGATGTCATTTAAAAAACTGTGTTTTGCTCTTTTATTTCTGTTTTACGGTACTGTTCAGACGGACGGCGCGAATTAATAACCCTAATTACATCATTAACTAGCATTAATTAGCCTAACTCAAAACGGATCAGAAAACGTGATGCTGATTATGACATTGATGGCTGGGCTGATGATGATGGTGATGTATTGATTTCGTGACTTGTGAACAGTTATGAGGACAAAGCTAAATAGTTTAGCGGTAACTAACTAGCTGTGTCAATCAAGGTAACTGAATGACCATGCCAGCAAGTAACGATTTCCGTAGGAGCGAGGTCCGTTGGACATATTCAGGATCTCTTCAAGCATATGACTGGACGGTGCCCAGCTTGGCGAATCTTTGTGCTACAGAGACGTATCCACCTTTAAGGAAACTTTTAATAGGCTTGGTCCAGGTAGCCTATTCTGCCAACTGGTTGACCAGTGACGTAGCTACTAGCTTAAAGTGCGCCCCCCTGCAAAAGTTCAAAGTATCCCTCCTCCCACCTTCCACAAAATCAAATTACAGAAGAAATTTTATCACCACATTAATACAACTACGCAGCATGCTTCGCTTCGCTCAATTCTGAAACTAACTTAGTCTTCAAGTCACACAACCCAGCACCAGGCCAATGTAAGCGAATTTTGGAGGAGTAGGGGACGGGGGTACAAACGTAATTTTGGCCATCCCCCCCCCCCCACCTCACAAAAAATGTTGGCCTTTTTCCTGATATTTACACCTTTAGTTTGCAGTTTACAACCTTTATTCGTTTTTCGAGTAATATTTGTAGTGATAAAAATGCTTTTTTTTTGCATTTCATTACGAAAATTGGTGCCCCTGTTATTCATTTTTGTGCTACCCTCCCGTATAGCACGGACCTACGATAGCCTCTTAAGCTTGAAAATGTATTTACATTTTCGGCATACCAGTATTCAATGCCTAGGAGAGACTGTGACGATTTTGCTTCATTGCGCTAACTTTCCGTTTTAGTCGAATAAAAGAAATAATTCAAAACAAATTTCATCATGGCGCGATGGTGCCCAGCAACACTATGTGCCCACTCAGAAAAATCTACTAAGAAAATTCAGATGCTGGTCTGAATGCGGGAAACGGTCGAATTTTTATTTTTTAAATGCAGCCTACAGCCAGGGTACCCAAACTGCTATTCGGAAGCCGGAGTAAGTGCCTGAAGCCGTTTTGTCCAGGCCACATTTTATTTTCTATTTAATGCCATTTGTTCAGTCGTTTATCCCTTTAAAGCTACGTTTTCCTTTCCCTGAACGAAATCAAGGTTGCTTTTGCGGTTTGCAAGATAATCTCTTTCTCTTAGTGCCCTTCCTGGTTTCCTTCGATGGAGGAGCATGGGTCAACGTGACGTCCTTGTTCGTTGTGTGGCCAGGAACCGTCCTCGCCCAAGCCCAACTCAAAACCACAACCAGCCAACTAAGTGAGCTGCCTCACTGAAAAAGAAAGTCGATTCGCAATGAAGCATTTTTAAGATTAAGTATTAATCTGCCCCACCAAGTTTTAGCAAATGTGCTAGGTGGCTCTTAATTTAGAAAGTTTTGGGTCCTATGGTTTACGGGTTAAGAGATCGTGATATTTACGTGAGTACTTACTTATCCGTCAAATGGTACTAGAGTGTAGAATAAGAGTAGGTTACCTGTTATCCCCTGTGGGTGGGCTGGGGGTAGAACAAGCCAACCATACCCCTGCTTGTGGTAGGAGGCGACTAAAAAGGAACCTAAGGTCAAGGTTTTCTGGTTTGCTCAGGTTCTGCATGATAGAGATTTGGTGGTCCGTCTCAAACACTAGCAGCCCAACACTACGGTTGGCAAGTGGCCTAGGGTATGTATTGTGGGGAGGGTGGATTCAACATTTATCACAAACACAATTCAGTACGTAGTCAAAGGACATCTGGAAACACAGGGTCCAGGGTGGCAGCTCAATGTATAGTTGGCATTTTGAATCCATTTTTTTTGGGTTTATTTCCTGTTTGCTCATGCTTTTCATCCGCATTCCCCAGCATATTGACTGTGTGCTGTAATCTAGTAATTCAAGGAGGCGGAGTTCCTGGCCCTATGACTTTGGATCAGTATTCCAGAGGATGAATGACCTGGGCGAGCCAGTTCAAGGCAATCGGCTGTGACCTTTTTGATTCTGTCGTTGTGGGAAGGCAGTATTTTGTTGTATGCTGCTGCATCACGAACCCAAATTGTTTTGTAATCCAGGGAGGAGGTGTGCACGACTTCCTTGGTGGCCATGCCTCTTGGGATGTTTAGGCTGCCTCTTCCTTCCCCCTTCTCCTTTCTTGGGATTCTTAGGCTGCGATAGATGGCAGTTTTTGCTACCTGGTGCTGGTCCTTTACCACTCGGTGTCGTGCAGGGTTTATTTTTGCTAAGAGAAATGGACTTCTTTTACTCTTCTTGGTTTCCTCTTCCTTCCCAGATACGCGCACTGATCTCCAGCAATCGATGAGGACAGACGGCTGCTGCTCACTGTGTGTACCCAGGATCATCTATCATTGTGGGGTCTTTTGGATTCATTGGTTCCAGCAGCTTCCTTACTGTCGAAATCCGCCCAGCCTGCTACTGCTTCCTGTACTGCCCTGACAGGATACTGCCAGGATACTGACTGTAAAGCCTCAGCTCACCTTGTGAAAGAGTCACCACCAGATCAGATTATTAAATAGTTGTTACAGCACTAACCAGCTGAGAATCCCTGCAACAGTTTGATACTCCTTTGCACATGGAGCAAGGGGAGATTTCCCACTTCCTTGCTGTGGGCTATACCCTCCTTCCAAGGACAACGTCATACTGGAACTAATACCACTTTGGATTTAGATGAGGATTCAGATGCCTTTGAGTTGATCAGAGGGAAGGTGAAGGGGAAGCCATGGCTTCAGTACGTACACACTAGTGATTGCGCATACCATTGTTCAGTGGTACTGCGAGAGTTATTGGACTGATGCTGAAGAGCTGCGGCTTCTTTTGTCGCATTGGTGATCTGTGTGTTGCTGCCTACAATAGACTTGCTTTAAGGCATCAGATAATGTGGTTGTTGGGGGTACTCTTTCTCCCATCTGAATGGCTCACACATACAGTGGGGTTGTACTTCTGGTTCACCATTCTCAGCCACGTGCCAGTGTGCATCTGTGCGCTAGATTTCAGGCGGGGACTAGTTAGAGTTTCTTTCCAAACGGATATGACAGTCTATTAGCTTTACTTACCACTTGAAGCATTCCTTGGGGTTAGCAGCTTGGAAGACTTGGTCCTGTCCCCTTCTTGCTGGGTACCTTCAACAGCCACCACATCCAGTGGGGAGGAACTAATACTAAAATGGGAGGATCCCTGAGAAGTGTATTTAGAGGGGGCTCATTTGTACCTTGTACCATGGAACCATGACACACTGTAACCCGGACAACCCCGGAACAGTTGGTCGGCAGTGGATATAACTTTATGCTCTGTTACTAGTCCCAGTTCGCTTCACCTGGGCCATCACTCCAGATCTGCATAGGAGCGATCACTTCCCCAGTGCGCTGACTACAATGCAAGGGATTCTAGCCTTGGGCGCTTAAGCGAGAAACCTGGTTAACCTTTGCTAAGGCTGCTGACTTTTAGCATCCTGGGGAGGACTTTGCTTTTGTGAAATAACGATTGATGTGGTCCTTTGGCAATTAATGGTGCGATCTTGCACACATCTACTAGCCCTGATAGGTCCCAGTGACGTTGTGGACTTTGGCTTGTGTTTAGGCCATTCGGGCCAGCACGCCAGATTTATCTGCACGTAAGGTCTGCCCAACTACCGAAATTTTCCTGGCCTTTATGAGCTACCGTGCCCATACCAGATATGTCGTTCATGTAGTGATCCAATCATACAATGTGTTCTTGTAGTAACCCAGTAAACTGAAGTATTCCTTGCAATAATCCATTTTCCTAAGTACACAACAAGTCTTATGTGACATGCTTGTCAATGGTATTATCCGGCACTAGTATTCTTTGTAGGCATCGTTTGAACAAACGCTTGTAGTCTTATAATTCGTGATAGTAAGATAAAGAATTCCTCCTACCGAAAAAAATTCGCCCAATCGCTTCTAAACTCAATTATAGACTCGTTTCGTTGTGAACTGGAGCTAAAACAGCCGCCATGTTGAAATTTCTAATGATCTTTAGCTTCTAGCTGCGTGATTGCAAAGATGAGTCGTTGCGTAACCGCGCCCTTAGTCTCTGCGGCTATTTCAAGTTTTGAGCAAGAAAGAAACGGTATTTTTTTTGGGGGGGGGGGGGGGGGGGGGGGGGGCTGAAGCACAGGTAGGCGTACCATTATTTTTATTTGCCGCCATGAAACTGGCAAGAAAGTCCACATCATTAAGTCACCCCTGGAATCAATGATCTGATTCTATAGATTTGATGCTTATTAATTCGTCACTTGCAGCAAGGCAAGCTTTATGCCCCCCCCCCCCCCCACACACACAAAAAAAGGATCGGTACTGCAAGTGTGGCATCGCATTTCGAAGCAGTTTCCTTGGTAACAGCTCCGTCACTCAGTGAGTAGGATATGGGTGAGGATGAGAGGGTTCTGCTGAATGGGGGGGAGGGGAGGGGTTGTGAGGATATTTCCGGTCTGGTAATGGAAGAGTCGAAATGGCGGAAATTTGAATGGCCTCATTTGCTGCATGTGAAATGCTGGGAGATAAGAATTCGCTCCTCAATTCAAAGGGTAGGGTTGTGGGAGGGCATTGCTTCTTTACAACTTTAATATCCAAAATAAAACAATATCGTGCTACTATACTAAATACTGCTGGAAAATCCATCTGATGAAACACGTTTTACATGGCCTGGCTGTATATTGTGCAAATAACACAATTAAGAGGAGACGTTTAATACGGCATGCGAAATGTTTTGCCCCGATAGCAAAATGCATTTCCTGAAGACGGCTTGTTTTAATGATAACCTTCATAAAATGCTTTTCACAAAAGAACAATGTCGTGTTTTAAACAAAGCAATGTTGCCCCACTACGTATGGTAGAGATGAAAGAAAACAGTAAAGCGTGTATCAATATTGCTTAGTTTGTATTTTAAATTTTAGAAAATTCGGAAAGAACTGGCGTCTTAAGGTAATCGCGTCTTCATGCAAAACTGTCATTTTTTTTTAAATTCCACTCGAACCGAAATTACATTTTTAGTAGCAGTGATTGTCGGGGGAGTGAAGGGGTGGCAGGGTTGCCGCACCAAATTGAAACCATGACACGGTAGTGTTATTACACTTCTTCACAGACAGGAATGATTTAATGATAATTCCATTGGTATCGACGGCCACTTATATCACATCACTGCCTGTTGATTATCACCATCTTGATGGTGCTCGTTGCCGTTAACATTTTCCGCGAAATTTAGCGCATCAATTGGGCGGTGAGGGACCATTCACAAAGTATGTCACCCTTTTTTGGGCCAATTTTGACCCCCTCCCTTCCCATGTCACATTTTGTCACACCTACTCAACTCGTATCCCCCTGAAAAAGTATGTCACACTGACCTCACCCCCCCCCCATTCCGAAATTTTTTTTTCTGGGAGTGCAATTTTGTGGACCTGCGCAAAACTTAAAAAAAAACAGCTGCATCCGCTTATGTTTCTTTATATATGTCACTTTTTCTTTAGTAGAGATAACTAAAAAATTCGCTTGTACCTTTGCATAAGGAGTCGTCCCATCATTCTCTCTTAAAGAAGCTTTCAAAGTAAAATGCATGATGTATTCACACCGAATCGGAACCGAGAAGAATTTGAAGTAAAACACTTTAAAATCCATAAAAACATAAAAACTCTAAGCACAAGAATAAAAATAATAAATAATAAACTAGCTGTACCCCCGGCGTAACATACGCCAGTCTAGCCGGTTCCCTCATACCTGAGCGAAATACTGTAGTGGGCAGTATGGAATGAATAGGGTACTGCCTGCCCCCTGCTTCTTCTCCGAACTCTCATGCGGTGTGATTTTCCCGCATCCCCTGCCCCCCCCACCGGAACCTCTTAACCGTCCCGCACCGCCTTCCCCGTCCCCGACCCGGAATCCCCTATATTGAGTGATCTGAATATCCCCATCCCTGCACCCCTCCATTTTAATCCGTGCTGGTTTGTTTTGTTATGGAAGTAAATGTCTTTTTTCAATAGAGGACTCTCAATTGCCGTTTCTCAGTTCTGATACCAAGCGCTATAAACCCAACAACGGTCGTGCATGCAGTGATTGTTACTGAACCAACTTTGAAACTCTTCAAGTCGGCTCTAAGAAGTAGCATTATTAAAGCAATATTTCGATTGTTATTGATTGTTACAGGCCACGCCCGTTTGTTTTACATTGTCGGTCGCTCGCCCTCTTTCATTATAGTGTATAATGATTAATTTGCTTGCCCAACCTAAGCGCATTATATATATATATGTATAGATGGACCTACGGCAACTTAGAAACTGCCATCAGGGAACCTGACGTCCTACTTGACTTCTTACAAGATTAGAGCAGGTGAGAAGTGATGGTGCGAGGTGAGAGGCGAGAAGCAAGAAGTCAGCCTTCGCTGTTGGCAGTTTCAAGCTGATTCAGGTCTTTTTTTAATTTATTTATTTTTTTTAAAGATGGAAATCCGAGAGCTCTACAATGGTTAAATAAATACAGATGCAAACCTATTTACGTTGCCTTTTAGATTTACACGTCATACTGCCTGAGAGTGGAATCGAACCCACGACCTTCGAAACCTTTGGCCGCGTCAGTGTGGCTCAGCGGCAGGACCTCGGCCTTTGGTTTCAAAGGTCGTGGGTTCGATTCCCCGCTCAGGCAGTCTGACATGTAAGTCCAAAAGGCAACGTAAATAGGGTTGCATCTGCATTTGCTATTTATATTTATGTGATTGGAGTTTTTACGTTTTTATGGATTTTAATGTGCTTTACTTAATTTTGCTTCTTAGCCGTATCTTTTATCGCCTGATAACGAAGCAGGCATTGCTCCGAAACGTCGCAAACTGTGTATTTTATGTGTACTATAATGGATTTCCATAATTGACACCTAAGGATTACAGAAAGCTTTACGTGTAGATGCCTTACATGTTGCGAGTTTAATACCGTATTTCAACGGTGAAATTATAATACCCCAGCAAGGTTACGCTGATGACATCATTTGTGAAATCTACCAAGCCGAAGATCCACATGACGTCAAATTGTAATGACCCATTGTCACTTTAAAATCAATATTCATTGTTAGTTGAGATAATGCTATTTAATAAATTGTTGTAACAATATGTAGCTGTAAATTGTCTGTACTTAAATGTTTGACGTCAATTGTGACAGCTCGAGCTCGCTTGGTCTGCCGGGTGTTCCCAACAATTAGATTATTAACCTTGAATTCATCCGCCACCAACTCCCCAACACCACGCATCGAAAGGTAATTTTGGCTATTTTAATTAGAAATTTTCCTTTTTTGTCCCGTTTCCCCAAATTTAAACTCAACTCAGACCAGTCCTGTTGTTAGTGTCCCATTGCAACCCCGCAATACCAAGATTTGCCTATATAACTGAACCATAGCCCAAAATCCGCCATTATTTCAGCTAACCCCGAGTATAAGCCTAACATTTGTGGCATTCTTTTTTAGGCCCCAAGTTAAGACATGAGTCTCCCCCATTAATCAGGCAAGCTAGAGCTTAACATCGCTTAATTTGTTTATTAAAACACCAACAAAACTGAACCACGACTTTCGGCCTTATTTCATCTGTTTGGATTCTGATGTTAGGATAACCCCAACCTTTAACTTGACCCAACGATTTATGTCCACCTTACCCTTTTAACTGTGGATAGATTTGGAGGAGCGGTACGAACTGATAATCCCCACAATTAAGCCTACGTGACCTCCACATTTTACATCTCAACTTCATTTTTCGTTGCCTACTTGCGTCCCTTTAGGTGAAAAACGAAATGTGATGGTGTTGTGGACGGTGATATCATGACACAAACATGCTACACGCGCAGTGGGTGGGTGGTATTTATTTCTTCCATTTTCTCCTGCTTTTTGTGTTGGCAGACACTTGATGTTTGCTGTCACGAAAAACCTTATGTTGCTGCTATCAAGTTCTTTCTCATAAATCGTACTCGTGAGTAAGTCTTGTTGCAACCAGGAAACTTGCTTTTAGACGTAAGTCCCCCAACTTTTTTTTTCTTTTTCGTGATTGGTTGTTGTTGGTCGTCTGAAAGTGCATTAATAACTGCAGCGCGTTTCGCGGCAGCCACTTGCCGGAAATGAAATGTCCGCAACGCTGTATCCATCCGCTGCCAGGAAATGTGGTCACCAATTGGGGAGTCCAGACACAACCAATGGATCATCTAAAGACGAACTACATTTACAGGACTTAACTGAAGATTTCGATGTTGCTACCTCCCCAAAAGTTAAAGAAATGGGCTTAAAGATGTGTTAGACATTGACGCGGAACCGGTGGAATAATTACCCAATATAGTTTTTTCTCAGTAGATTTTTATCACCAGAAGCTTACGACAGCAAGGCTGCCATTTTCAACACAGCCAAAACAAATCAACAAACAAAACGGTTGAAGTCTTGAAAATGATGTCGAAACGTATCTCGTTGTAGGGTCACCCACACCATCTAAAATCATTAAAAACGTATGTTATGCGTGCGTGCGTATGTGTGTGCGTGCGTATACGTATACTCCTCTTGAACCAAGGCACCTACAAAGATGGAGGGGGGGGATTGAGGCACCTACAAAGATGGGAGTTGGACCAACTGAAAGATAATGAAATTGCGCAACCGTTAGACCTATTTTTGTCGCTGTAACTTAATTTTATGATCCTCAAATACGTGAAAAACCCTGCACAAACACAGTCAAAGTTTTTTCTTTTATCCTCATGACCCCGCTTAAAAAACCTAAAAAAAGTCTTAACCCACCACTTAAGGTCCAGAAATAATATGACACCCCCCCCCAAAAAAAAAATATGGTTTCCATGCTTATTGAGTGTGTTTGTAAATGGTTTCCTGTACCCAAATTAAGCAAATAACGCTTCGTACCGATAAGATACCACTATAGTTGTAAAGAAAACGTGCCTCGTTTTCAACGAAAGGCAAAAGTTGAATTAAAAATGTTCCACAAAAAAATAGATGTTCCTTACACCCATCTTGTGTCGAATTTCATTGAATAAGTATGATGAACGTACTGTTTGCTTATATGCCCAAACCCCTAACAAAGTCAGCACCTGAAATGCAGAAGATGTCATGGAACCACGAGGCAAGGCTTTTCTACAAAGTTTATTGAAAAACTATTCTAGATAGTGCTGATATTAACACCTTCAAAACCTTCTAAACGCTCGCAACTTTGGGAATCTGGGTGGGGGTGGGGGGAAGCTGAGGGGTTTTTAGAAATCCAAACTGCTGACAGAGTAACTTTTGTGATGTCCAAAAATTTCGTTTTCCTCCAGTTTGGTCAGTGTTTTTTTTACTCTCCCTTGACAGGACCTAAAAACTTAATGACCTCCCCCCCTCCTTCGAGAGCTCCAAAAAAATCGATGACCATCCATTATCCCCCCCCCCCTTCCCTGGAAGGCAGTCTAAAAGTAAATCGGAAATAGGGCAATAGCGAAAATCATCCCCTAAAAATAATAACATAGTACAGTAAGCCGCCTTTATGCGCTTATTTTTTTAATCGAGGGGCGAGAACGGGATTCGAACCGGCAATATCTTCCATCACCCGAAGTGCCTTTCCGTTAGTACGTACATATGATTTCAAACTGTTTACAACATTTTACCTCAATGTCCGTTGCTAAAATAATAAGAAACCTATAAATCGGGAGGTATTTAGTTGTGCAATCCGTGAATGTAGTGCAACACGCCCTTTAGTTATGCCCTCTCGTGTCGTATGCGGATGAATCGAACAGGAAATTGGGTGTTAGGATCTAAACCCATATTTCGTGGTCATTTTCAAACGGAATATTTATGGTTGCTATTGACATTGGCGGTTTAGACCCTAACACCCAATTTACCCGATCGGTAATTTATAAGGTTTTTATTACAAATTGTTCGTATTATTTGCCTTTTAAAGATGTCTTTGAAAGCGGAAGTACGAATTGAACACGTGCGCATGGTGATTCGTAGCGGTTCTGGGTATTCCAGTTCACAGGATGATTAAAATTAGAAAAATCTCTATATAAAGAAATTCAATTATTACCTACATTTTTAACCGTCAATTTTGATGGTTACTCCTTTTAAATTAGGGCACCAAAAATTAATTAAGTGGTTCTCTGAAGCGCACGCATGGGTTTTTTTTTCTAAGCGCATGAAACTTTTTGTATGACATTGTCTAAAAAAATAATTTTCTATCACGCATCAACACTTTCACCAAACATTTCCTGGAGCCAATGACCATATCAGCTCTTTGCTCCATTTACATAATCACCTTGAAACAACCTTAAGGGTGATTCAGACGCATGTCACAACTTAAAATTTGGTTCTAAAGAAAGATTTTTTTTACCAAATTTGCAACTTTTGCACGCTGTTCATCCCATTAAAGCATATATATTGTACTCCACAATAAAAGGTAAGCTACTGATTTCGTTTTGTTTGGTAAAAAAAAAAAAAATCCATCGCCCGCATCTGAAAAATCACGAATAAAACGTAAAAAAAAACCACTGGCCACTCGTGTCATTTTTTTCAGTATCACTCCCGAGAACCACTTAATTAATTTTTAGCGGCCTTATATAATGCAGATAGATGTTGCCGTGGGTGATAAGACGCGCCAAGTTGTCGACGCGCCATTAAGCCTCAATCCCCCCCCCCCCCCTGGGTGATAAGAGTTGTTTACCTCAATAGAGCAGTGACACAACGTAGTATTACTGTGTATAACTCTCTGCTGGAGCCTTTATGGGTTAGCTGCAAGGGGCACTGTAGAGAAAAACAGAAGGGTGTCATAGTGAAACCGATGCTGTGAAGAGTGATTTCTTAGACCTAAAACGCGCGATTTTTGTTGTTGGAGAAAGCTACGTTACTTTAAGCCTAAAAAATCCGCTCTTCCGTTGTTTTTCCTTCCATTTTTATGTAGTGCACCTTGCAGTTATGCCCTCCAAAACCCATACTGGTGCCAATATGGCGGCAAATGTCACTGCTCTATAGTGTTGTTGAAAAAGTGGTGAAAGTGTACAGAAGACCGGTTGCGACAAGGTAGACGCTGCAACCGCTTGTTTACAGGTTGATTAAATGAGAAATCTTCAGCCTCTGCAGTCTATGCAACGAACGCTCTATTGCCAAAGCTTCAATTTTGAAAATACAGGGTAATACAAACTATTTCAAAGTTCAGCCAATTTATAACGCTCACGAGTGTATTGAAATAGATTTCCCTCCCGTAATCAGGGATGATTCTTTTCAAACTTCTCATGAGTCGTTTTAGAAAATTTCCGAATTTTTCCCCCGATTTTCTACCAGATGGAATGTAGCCTTTGTATTCTAGGAGCACCCTTTCTTTATCCTTTTGCTCATTTTCCATTGCAGAATGGGGCATTCCACGGTTTGAATCGAGTCGAATTGACTGAGTGAGTCCAGAGAGAGAGAAAGAACGAGAGGTGCATGCCGGTCCAACACAGCACCTTAGTCGCGAACTTGAAAGCAATTTCCCGTCAACTTTTTTTGTGTGATTGAAAATGGAAATTCCTAAATGTAATTACACTCCAACGAAATATGGGTGCAGACGCGTCTATAATTAACACGTGAAACGCACTGGGATGGAGGTGGGGAGGGGGGGGGCGTTCTACGGAATTCTCTCTTTTACCTCCCTCACCCCCAGACCTTCTACTACCCTCCATGCCATCTCTTTTGATAAAGAAAAGAAAGCCTTTAATTAAGGTGACATGCCAATGCTTTCACGCTTTTTTTCTCCAAAAGATGGGCTGGATGGCATTGGAGGCTACACGTATATACAGTATTATGTAAAAGTCTTTTTAAAAAAATGCGATTCCTGTCAATTGTAAAATATCTACTAGATGAATGAGAGAGGAAAAGACAAAGAGGGTAAAAGTACAAAGTTCCTTTTAAATGCAGACAAACGATGACGCAAATAAAGAAGGGTACATTTTGTTTTAAAAAATAATAAAACTAACAACAACAACATCTGGAGTCTTAACTGCGGGGCACCAAGCCACCGCGACGGAAATGAGTCTGCAACAAAAATCGATTCAGCCAACCGAGAGAAGATGCAGCAAAGTCAGCTAATATAAATAAATAAATAAAATAAATAAATAAAATAAGAGAAAGTGCAGCCGACGGTAGTTTTTTTCTGTGCTCCCTTCGTTGACACTTTCGTAAATGAGGTTTCTTTTGTGTTTTTCTTCTTCTTTCTGTGCCGTAACCTTCTTTGCAGAAATGAGAATTGATTACAATTATTTATAAAGCCCGCCTACTCCATTTGCTTTGGTTTTATGAACTGTGGTTGAAGAAAGTCGCCCTCCATTAATGACGTACCACATGCATTAGCCGAATACGAAAGTACAGAGACTGTGATTTATTTCAATACACCTACAAACTTAGTTAATGATACACGAGCCCTCTGACTGGCAAGAAATCTCACGAGCACATGCATTCAGCAAAAAAAAAATTTAATTTTCGGCTCTGAATTTGAGCCTGTTCACCAAAAACGAGGTTACATTAATGGTGATGATCTAAAACATAATGGTATGGTCCAACACAATGATACTTCCACAAAAATTTAAAACACCAAAAACGTGGGAGGTGATATAAATTGTGGACTTCAAGCAGCCACCATGAAGGATAATGATGTCAACACTGACTAAGTTAAATAGCATTGACTGGCAGTTCATCAAGAAACATTTATTTCGCTACTAACAGCGAGGAAAACCACAAGTTCATCAAGAGAGGACACATAAATTTAATTTTCGACAGAAATTTTCCCGTTTTGGTCACCTGCACGAAAACGAAACAATTCACTGAGTAATGAGCAAGATGGGGTGTAAATGCATGTCTGCACCTCATATTGCTCATTACTCATTATATTGTTTCGCTTTCGTGCAGGTTACTATTACTATGACGGAAAAATTTCCGTCGAAAATTAAATTTATCTGTCCTCTTTTGATGAACTTGCTGTTTTCCTCGCTGTCAGTAGCGATAAAATTGTTCTTGTTAAAATCTCCACAGCCACATACTGACTGACGATGGTAGTACATCATAACGTTTCTGCGACCATTGCACGATCGCTGGATGATCACTGCATTGTTAATGATATGAACAGTATGCTATCTCCAACAAGGTGGTTATGTTCTCATCCACAGAGTATTCTCTGCCTACAAGGGTGGACACATCTGCTATCCCCAGCAAGGTACCTACGCTCTCATTCACAGAGTATTCTCTGCTGACGAGCCCCACAAGGGTGGAACAGTCTGCTATCCCCAGCAAGATACCTGCGCTCTCCTCCACAGAGTATTCTCTGATGACGAGTCCCAACAATTGTGGAACAGTCTGCTATCCCAAGCAAGGTACCTACTCTCTCCTTTACAGAGTATTCTCTGCTGACAAGCCCCAACAAGGGTGGAACAGTCTGCTATCCCCAGCAAGATACCTGTGCTCTCCTCCACAGAGTATTCTCTGCTGACGAGCAACAACAAGTGTGGAACAGTCTGCTATCCCAAACAAGGTGCCTACTCTCTCCTCCACAGAGTATTCTCTGCTGACGAACCACAACAAAGGTGGAACAGAATGCCATCCCCAGCAAGGTGCCTACGCTCTCATCCACAGAGTATTCTC
>JAHWFP010069918.1:73612-84568 GCA_023313725.1 Lithobius niger | reverse complement strand
GACAGTGCAGTTTTGTGCTTGTTAAATTACCCCCAACAAGGTGCCTACGCTCTCAACCACAGAGTATTCTCTGCTTACGAGCCCCAACAAGGGGGGAAATCGCCTGTCTAGAGATCTCTATGCGTGAGTGCATCTTGACTGTAAGTGATCAACTGCCGTTTGGCCCAAATTAAGGTGCCTAATCTTTCAGTAGAATGGAATTCCAGACGAGCCGTAGTTTCTGCATTTTAGATTTTCGAAGACAGTGCAGTTGTGTGCTTGTTAAATTACCCCCACCAAGGCGTTTACACACTCGTCCATAGAGTATTCTTTGCTGACGAACCCCAACAAGTAGTACCTGGGGACGCAGAGCAATG
The DNA here is from genome assembly GCA_023313725.1 of Lithobius niger. Lineage (NCBI taxonomy): Eukaryota > Metazoa > Arthropoda > Chilopoda > Lithobiomorpha > Lithobiidae > Lithobius > Lithobius niger. The sequence goes on along the minus strand of JAHWFP010069918.1, from coordinate 84,212 downwards.
TGTGTTTACATAACCCAGCGGTTAGCTACTTAGGTTCAAAACTAATTTAATGACAGCTCAAGTCCCAATAGCAAAGACTTTTTTAAACGTCCAAGAAATCGATGAGGCCCTTAAAATAGTAATGATATGCTCTGAAAACATGGTGCGATGTATTTTTATCCATCGAATATTTAGAGCTCGAGGACACATTTTGCAATTTAGCACTCATTTTAAAATCCAGTTTCCAGTTATAAATATGTCTGTCATTTGTTATTTAATGATGAAAACCCCACAGCACAATTTTTTATGGTTGTATGGCAACCTACCTTAGGGATCTTATTGAAAAACAAATATTGAATTCAATTTTAATTAGGCAAACGCCGCCCTATTTAGAAAATGTTAAATAGGAGAAGAAAATATATTCAATTAATAAGCTAACGTCCGTCATTCTTAATTAATAACTGAGTTGTTTACGTCTGGCATTTAATTATGTGCATACCGAATGTTTTAAACATTCCAGTACCGACCGTGTTTTCTCAATATTAATTAAATTTATATTTTGTATCGACCGAAACGGGGCATGAGTCAGGACACCGGTAGCTTTTCCCGTAGGGTTTTTTTTTTCATTGAATTTTTTTTCCTAAAGAAAATATCAATTTGCAACATGGGTTTTTATTATTTTCTTGAGCTGTTCGGGCGATACACGTGATGGAAATGATGAATGCAACTTACTTTTTAAAATTTGGATTTCTTCAGTATTTCATTAAGCAAAGATGATCAGGTGAGAGTACGACATTACGGTAAATGCATAAATTACAGAAAATTATTAGCAATAAAACGCTTCAGCAAATAAAATACGGATGTAATCCTTAAAAACTCAAAGCTCTAACGAAAAGATATTAGAAAAAGATAAGTAAGCCATAAGCGTCGTACTAATACGTGTAAAAGAATCTCTATCATCCCAAAAAACAAATTATTCCTTTAGAGTTTTACGTTTTTTAAGGCTTACAGCGGAATTTTATACGCTTAAAAACGTTTTTTTTAATACTAATATCTATTATTTTTTTCTTGTTCCATCAAGAATAACAAAAAAAAAAAGAATACAGCCTTTTTAACACTCAATTTTAAGCTATAAAAATTGAAAATGGGTTCTTTGCTTCTCTAACAAGAAGAACAATAATTGAAGTTACTTTAAAATAGCGTTCAGAAGGTCCAAGACCTTCTTCATATTTACGTTTTAAGCTATAAAACTTGGAACATCGGTTCATTGGTTTTATCTCCAGGTGAAATTCAACTGTTACGGGCCAGAATTTTGGCTAATCGCGCACATCTAGCTAAGAGCCATGAAATCTGGTACACAAGTCAATTCTTAGCTTATAAATCGAGCTAGCAATGGAAACCCTCGAGATACCCCCCATTAAAGGCACTTTCCTATGCCCCCCCCCTCACCACAACCACCTGTACAAGGTTATTGACTAACAAATTCTTGCTGATCAGGCTAAAACGTAAATTGGTACACAAGTCATTCTTAGCAGTGGCCTACAAATCAAATTAGAATTTGTTGTTCATCAGCTTCATGGGTGAGGACACAAGGAAGCACTGGGGGCCTAGGGTGGGCCTGATAAGGTTCCATATGTAGTTATATTTATAGTGCTACAATGCATGTTTTTAGTACGTTCAGCAAGAATTTGTTGGCCATCGATGCTTTATGGGGGAGAAGGGGGGGGAGCGGGGGGTGCTGGGGAGACTTTGGTGGTATTTCGCGGAAATCCATCGCTGGTTCGATTTCTCCTGCTAGGATTGACTGGTGTACGGCAATGGATGCTTTTAGCACGATCAACAAGAATTTTCGGGTATCAGCATCATGGAGCGGAAATGGGGAGGGGGGGGGGGGGGGGGGCGAATCACTGAGGGGCCTTGGAGGATTTCACGGAAGCCCAATAGCTAGTCTGATTTGTACTGCTAACATTGACTTGTATAAAAAATTTCATTCTTTTAGCAATATCTGCAAGAATTTGTTAGTCAGACCGCAAAGACGGGGCACAGGGGGGGGGGGCGGGCATGGGGGTACCTTGGAAAGTATCTCAAGAGGATTTCATAGCAAGTTCGATTTGTAATACTGTGAATGGTTGTGTACCAAATTTCATGCTTTTAGCTCGATCTGCAAAAATTTGTTAATCAAGCCTCAGGGAGGAGCGGACATTTTTTTTGTGGGGGTGAACTTGGGGATATGTCATGGGGGGGGGGCTCCATGGTTGGTTTCATGTGTACTACTAAAAATGGCATGTGTGCCACAATTCAAGCTTTTAGCTCTATCTGCAATTATTTGTTGGGCAAGCATAAGGGAGGCAGAACGGCACAGGGTGGGGGGCCCTTTGGGGTATTTCATGTGGATCACACGGCTGGTTTGATTTGTAGTGCTCAAAATGACATGTGTGCACAAATTTCATGCTTTTAGCTCGAACTGCAAAAATTTGCTGGTCAGGCCTCAGGGGGAAGGAACATGGGGGGGGGGGGGACACATTGGGGGCTCTGGGACCCTTGGAGGGTATATCGCGGGGGCTTCATGGCTAATTTATGCTGCTAAGAATGAATTGTTTATCAAATTTCATGTCTTTAACTTGATCTGCAAGAATTTGTTGCCTAAACCTCTGGGAGGGAGCACGGGGTATTTCATGGGTGTTCATGGCTGGTTCGATTTGTACTGTTAAGAAAGACTTGTGTACCAAATTTCATGTTTACAGCTTGATATGGAATAATTTATTACTCCACCTAATGATTTTTGCCCAGTGCTCTGCTGTAATACATGCTCTGCCGATGGGAATACTGCAGACACATTAAAATCGCGTTCAAAAGGCCCCGATCGTTGTTAATACGTACATTTTAGGCTATAAAATTTGAAAATCGGTTTTTTTTTGGTTCGATCTCTATGTGAGAGCAAAATTTCGAGCCCATTTAGATTTCCGTCACAATAATATTGGAGTTACAATAAAATAGCATGAGAAAGGCCCTAGACTTTGTTCGTACCTACATTTTAAGCTATAAGACTTGAAAATCAGTGCAGTGGTTCGATCTTTGGGTGAGGGCGAAGAGTGCCAACAACAACAACGACAACAACAATAACAACAACAACAACAACAACAACAAGAAATGGCCATACTGCGGACGCCGAACGGTTCGATTGTTGCCAGTAAAATTTGTAATGCAGTGAAATAGTTACGGCACGACCGCAAATACCAAGTTTCGTTGGTTTATGTCACTTCTGGGCGAAGTTACAGGAGTTCAAAGTTTGACGTTTAATATGGAAATTCATGCTGAGGCTTATATTGATGACAAGGATCATAAATGATGACTTGAATGACCATTACAAAGAAGCAAAATAGTGAGAACATGACATTATTAATAAGAGCTAGCCATAGCGCTCGCTTTGCTCACTCCAATGGCGTTGACCCAAGCCTCATGTAATTTTGTTGTTTCCAAGAGTATCACAAAATCGATGTACTGATCATTTCGACGCAAACTAATTGCAGTTATTGGTCACAGGTCGTCCATCACATTCCTCAGCACGTCTGCCTTTCATCTGCATCATTCGTACTTGAACCGCAATCGCGAAGTCCATAACATGCGTCAACTGTGGCTGGGCTGAAAACAAAGTGAATTTTGATTTCTAGCACTGGTTTTAAGATCCATATACTACGATACGTCGTGTTTTTATTACTTCGTACTGATGCTAAACAAGAACGTCATAGTTTTAAAAATTTACTCTGGATGGTCAAAGTTAGTTCAGGCGTAATAAACTTTGCATGAACAAACTATGACGTCATGAACAAACGTCACGGGGAAAAAAACTATGACGTTTTTTTTTTGCAGGTTTTTCGCGCATTTGAGGATGCAAAATCAAGTTACAGCAACAAAAATAGGCCTAACGGAAGCGCAATTTAATTATCTTTCGTTGGTCTTACTCCCATCTTTGTAGGTGCCTCGGTTCAAGAGGCAAGGTTCATGCAGGTTAAAACGGACGCAAAAACGCACACATATCATGCATTTATAAAGGGATATACCTGCCAGCGCCATTTTTCTCGATCCACCACATCAAGTACGGTCCTAAAGGTCTATTTACTTACCGTTAGTGTTTCCCTTGCTAAAAAAAAAACAGTTTTAAAATGTGGCGTTTAGGAGATTTTCTGTTGAATATTGTTAACTATATTTAAGAACGACCCGTAACTATATGATGCATTGGGCGCGTACAATAATCATGACGTTTCATCTCTGTGTGTACATCTACTAATTTTCTAATAATTACCATGAGATCTAAAATCTAATAGACTAATGCGGCAAAAATTAAAATTAATTATTCCTATAGATCGCCGAAGCAAAATTATAAGACACTAGCCTAGAAAATTACAAATTGTGATTTTAAAATACGTGAATCGTTCCGGATTGTGCCGACACATTCGTTGACTTGATTCTTTCTCGTGTACTATTCCCAAAGCCAACCGAGACGGCAATCACGCGAGGAACGCAGCCACCACCCCAGCCGACCTTGGCGCTGTAATTGCTCGGATAACGATCTGCGCGTAGCTGTAATTTGTCACACGGAATGTTACAAGGCAGGCCGGGTGTCCCTTTAATTACTTTAGATAGATGGATATTTTTTAGGCTTCAGCATAAATAAACCTATAGTTTCAAGCAAACCCTTATGGAGGGTATAAAAACGGAGAAAGTCATATTGTCTTCTCTACTTTTCCAGTGATCTTCCGAGTAGGATGACTAGGATTCGAACGTGCAACCCAATCTTTCCGCAGATCACTGATGTAACGCCTTTATCGATACGCCCCATCCTTCACTGGGGTAAAGGTGATAACTGAACCCGTTATACAATGGTTTTTGCTGTTTAGTTTGTTTCCTACTTTTGTTTATAGAGGGTGCGCACATTCAGTTAAGTTGTGACCCAGCTTGATAGATAAATTACTACCGAACGATATGTTATGAGACCCGGGTTATGTACTGAGGCCAAGAGGAGCCACTGATTGGACAAGAAATGAATGACTTTGCCAAATGTTATCAAGGTCATTCAACTGCTAACATCTTAAATATGTATCACACACCATTAGTATAAATTAGGAATATGCAGGGGAACAAAGAGGCATAACCAATGCAAAAAAAAAAAAACAGAACAAAAATCGGACCAGATTTGCAGGACGTATGACGTACGTAGGTAAAATGGTTAATTTTCGACCCCTGGATGGCATTCCATTCAAACGCTCCGTCGTGCAGGGCATTGGCGAATTTCAGAGTCCGAAAGTAGCCATTTTTACGTACGTCATGGGTCCTGCAAATCTGATCCTATTTTTTTTTTTTTTACGTTGATAATGTCTCTTTGTTCCCTATATATTCTTAATTTACACTCATGGTGTGTGATGCGTATTTAAGAAGTTGGCAGTTGAATGAACTTGATAATATTTGGCAAGGTCATTCATTTCTTGTCCAACCAATGGCCCCCTCTTGGCCTCATCACATCACCCGGGTCTCATAACGTATCATTTAGTAGTACTCTAGCTATCAAGCTGGGTAACAACTTAACTGATTACCCTGTATAATTTACGACGATTTGTTTGTAAGCCTATTTCATCAAATAAAGAGAGGGAGCCGGTAGACAATTTCAGATATCGTCAGAATCAGTTGTTCTATTCTGTTCAATTCTTCTTCCCCTCCTCAGGGCTGGAATCTTGGGCACAGCAATGCAATTTTCATTCCTGGGCTGCTGGAGTCAAAATTCCTAGCGCACAAAATTCTTAGACGATATCTGTACAAGATAGATGATTGGTAGACCTCAACCTTGCTCTAAGCAGGGGGAAATTACTCTTACAGTCAGAATATTAGTTATTTAACGTCACAGACTAACGCAAATAGTTCTCACCGCTCGACAAGGACCGCAGAATCACAGACAACACGGCGTTGGAAATCGTACCTTAAGCCGGCCCACATTGGAGTTCAAAGGTGCCAGCAAATAAACACTGCGCTGTCGCAAAAAAAAATTCTGCCAAAACAATTCGTTTTATATTTACAAACCGCATATGGCAAATATTAGCTAACACAATGCACCTTCACGAAAATCTCGCACCTTATTGTTGTTTATAATAAATAAATAAAAATTTGCCGCATTAACAGCAGGGTTACCAGAAGGGCAAGCCATTTATACTGGACCCGTAGAAGTTTTTTCCTAATTCAATTTTTAGTTTCTATTTTTAAAAATTCTGGTTGTTTCAAAAAAGCCCGCAGATTGAACTTACTAAGGATGGAACTGAAGTGTGAAGTATAAATGGTGCAGCAAACACCACTTTCCGTAAGTCCTTATTAACCGTCAGTTTAAGCTGGTGACCTCTTATGGTAGAGGTCACTTGCGATACAGGGAATGCCTTCGTCATCCCTGAACAAATGTCTGCTTTAAACAGAAAACGTCAAAAATTAAACATCGTAATCCATTTAGAAACTGAAAGGCAATAAATCGCTTTGAGGAAAATAATTCTTTATAAGATGTGTAAAAAAAATTTGATTGATATGCCGGAGACCTAACGGTTGCCTCTTTTTCTCGCGAAAGTAAAAACAAATAAAAAAAAAATGTTCTACAAACGTTAAATAATCTACCGAAAAATGCGGTGTGCGTCGTTTCTATCATCAGCTGTGTTGAAAAAACAAAATTGTGGAATTGTAACGCTCAATGGAAGTGTCACAGTTTTAACCATTACATTCTGGCTATAACGTTAAAACCCATCACGATAACCTACAACGGCCGTCGTGGTTCCATTAGATTCTGACCCTTTTTTTTTTCTCAACAAACCTTTTTGACATTAGATGGATGACACGGGATTCAATTTCATTCCTGTGTTTCAAGAATGGAAAAAGAAAGAAAAATAGTTATTGATCCAGAAACCACTTTGTGACCGGGCAGCCAGAGACGATCGGATTTCTTCCATGTTTTTGACCGTTACAAGTCGAAGAACACCAACTAACAAAAACTGCAAGTTAAAAGGCAGTAACCGTCTAAACGGTGAACTATACTTAGCGGTACTGAAACCCAGAACCATATCTTTAGCACTTGTGAAAGGGTAATGCTCCCAAAAACAAAACTGGTATAAGAGAAGCCGCCAAGTTTCCAAAAAGGGTCGGCTCAGGGAAAGGGAACCAGGGAGTGGCCGCCAAGATTAATTCTATTAGCCAAGTTAATCGCACCGACTAAAAGTTCGAAAGTTAAATGAAAATTAGAAAATTTCTAATCCCGGTTTCATATCTTAAAGTTTTCATTTAACGTCCAAAGTAATTATTCGGTGCGATTAACCTGGCTAAACGGATTAACCTTGGCGGCGTTTACCTGCTTGAATGATATCACTACTTTAAAACGCCGATCCTTTTTAGAAACTTGGCGGCTTCTTTTATACCGGTTTTGGTGTTGGGTGGATATTTTGGAAAAATTCTGCTTTATTATAACGGAAAAAACCTCTAACAGTATGCTACATATATTATGTATGAATTCAAAAGCTCATCAAATTATTATATATCAGTGAAAATGTTTTAATTAATATATGATCCTTTTTTTTAATGTTTTTTATTAATTGTTAATTGATTTACGCTTTGTTTACTTTAGACCAATTTGTCTTTCTATATGCCCAATCAATGCAGAAAATAAAATTCTCAACAAGGAATTCGCTTCGTCCAACCTCGATGGAAACTACATTTCCGTAATTTCGAAGGTTTGTTTGTTTGTTTGTTTTGCTTTTAGGGAGTCGAACCCAAACCGTGTTATCTGCCCCACTACATAGAGTAGACAACAGGAGAGATGAAGTCGCCGGTGAAATCGAAGCGGAAAAGTCAGAATCGTTGACATGCCATAATATCGACATGAGCACGACACACCACGGAGCCCTCATCACGAAAATGCCAGGTGATGGCTGAGCCCAGATTAAAAAATCTTGAACGTCCCCCCCGCCCGGACAAGAGACGAGACGGTCGTGCTGCCCGTAAGTCCACCAGACCCCCCCCCCCCCTTCCACCAACCGGGCATCTTCTCCCAACAGTCGATAGCTCGTGTTAAAAGCATTGTCCCTCATGTTGAAATGTGCTTTGCTTGTTTAGAACAATGCCTTCAATAACATTTGACTATCGATTTGAGGATTTAAAGGTTAATTTCTGTCACCTTTGGTGTTGGAGCTTAGAACTGTAAGTGGAAGTCGTGTGGATTATTTAGTGCAGTGGGCATGGACGCTTTCGTCCGCTTTGCTAATTCATATTCACACAAGTTCATTACTGGAAAAATTTATGTCCGGCTTTCACTTCGAAATTACGAGCGCACTGCCACACCTGTTTTAATCGCCCATTTAACCGTACGGCTATTCGCCCCTCAAATCCATCAGCATTTCTCCGTTCAGTGCGTGGTTATCTCCTACTGAACGGGATCCTCCCAGAAAGCTTCTCGAATGTTTCAAGGATTTGCTTCGTACCATATTTAGCAACACTAGTGCACAAACGGGGCTTTATTGCTGTCATGTTTTGTAGGTGTATGATTAAAGGATTTTCCTTGGGTCGCCCGGCTTTGAACGTGGTGGTGCATGCTGAGCACGAATTTATGTCCGCCGTTGAGCGAGAATATTCCACTGCTGACTGGGAGGTAGAGACGGTTGTTTGTGGGAAGCGAGTGTTTGTTGCCTGGGGAGTAGCTGAAGATGGATAGATTACATCACCCAAATTAGATATTGGCTATAAACTCCGCTGGTTATTCATCACCTCAGAGGCTGGTTGCCAAGACAACAGCGGATGGGAAAGGGGAATATCTCTCACCATGTTAGAATTAGACTTTGTTTTATGTTGTTGTGATGTTGGAAAAAAGGATTCAGGACTGTCGGCTTCTGTTGAAGCCTTACGCCAACCGGAAGAAAACCAACTGCTAGTGGAACAGAGAGAAAAAAGGCTGTTTCTTAGCTTCACGTGCCTTAAGGGCTGTGATTAACCCTAGAAAGAGCCCCCAATCGGAGCTAAAAATTCATCGGCTGAAAATAGGCCCTAAATCTTGTAGGGCCTTTTCTCAGCCTAGGGATTTTTTTGAAAGTACATACGCGTATTGGTTTGGGCGGGACTCGAACCGGCTACCACTTTGTTTGGAGGTCAGGACTCTGGCCACTCGATTGATTCTTCTCACTTCGTTCGGGGTCTCCGCAGACCCTCGCAAAGCGTCTTTGCATGTGATTCTTTAAAATGGCCGTGCTCCTTCTTTGGTTAAGGGACTCCAACTGGCCAACTTTGGTGTCTCTGTGGCAGGGTTGCTTAGTTTAATCAATTTGGATTGAAATCAATTGATAACAAAACTTGATTTTAATCAGATCCACATTAAAATTTTAAAAATGGTGGCTAAAATGTCGGATATTGATTGGGGATACGCATTCTTTGAATGCTTCAGCCACGCTCAAAAGGAAGCAATGAGTAAGGTCGGTGTGACCAATACACAAACGGGCTAACACCACCTATTCCCATTAAATTAAGTTGATGAAGCGGTCGAGGAATTGTTGCGTATAAAGTCTATCAGAAATCTCAAATTATTGACTAAAACTCTGTAATTCCAGAAAAGTGATGCAGTAAACGTAATAAATGGCCTTCCTGTCTGAATTTTTTTTTTGGAATAAGACTCCATTCCGTATCGAATATTTAACAGTGTTTTAAAATGTTCTGGCAAAATCAATGTCAGCCTTAATTCTTTTCTCCTTCAAGCTGGTATTCCAAGATTCCCTTGAGAATGCCTAATGCCAAGGAAGCCTATAAATTTGATAGTGTTAAGTAACCCTATTACTCAGAAACGTTGATGGCCAGACAAGAAATCATTTCTGGTTTTCCATGCTGCTAACTATTTTATTCACTTCATGGCTTCCTAGAACTTCAAGTCAACGTTAAGAATATGGTTCTCAAATACCGCCAGCAAACCGGCAATTGTATAAATACCTGCTTAATTGGGGCGCGCGCAAGTTTCTTGGATTTGAAACACGTTGCTTGTTTATTTGTTTTTGTTTACTATCGTGCAAATTAATATCTTAACGCTAGATTCCCTTGATTCTGCAGTTGGAGTTAGAAATTTAATGTCGGCTCGCTTTGAGGATGATTTTTTTGTCGTTCCAAATCACTAATGAATCAACTCGTCCAAAGGTCAACACAATGACAAATTGGCATTAATATTAAATTATGTACCTTACTTTCCACATGCAACACAAAAGTTGCACCAAATGACGGAAAATGAATGTTTTGAAGTTCTTCTGTTCGTGGAAGCAACATCATGGAGTTTCATTTTTGTTCCATTTAGTTGGTTGAATGTTGCAGTATAGGCATAATTAGAAGTTAGTACCTGACCCCCCCCCCCCTGTAATAATAATAATAATAATAATAATATGCTTTATTCAAGTACAAGAATGACAAGTACAGGCACGAAGTCCTGCAAGACTTGTGTGTGCTAGCAATTTCTTAAGTTACACACTATATCAATATACATTTCTATAAGTTTTTAATGCTAATTACTCTGTAATACAATTTCATCACATTTCAATCATTCGTCATTTATAAATTTTTATAAGTATTTACTTCA
>JAHWFP010069918.1:61350-73212 GCA_023313725.1 Lithobius niger | reverse complement strand
ACAGACTTATCGCCCAATTGACGCGCAATGTCATGCGGAAGATGGAAACGACGACGAACACCATCAAGGCTGGGTTAGGTGTAAGATTGGACTCGCAAGCCTAAACCTCGTCCTTTGTAAACTCTGGCGTTACCATTTTCTTCTTTAATTTTTCGTGTGTTTTGGTTGCAATAAAGTTTATTCTTAATATTAATTCAAATCGCCAATGCTACTGAAAATATGCAATATTTGTCATATTATGTCAACAAACGATAACACCGTCACAACCCAACATCGTAAAAGTACGCCATTGTTTTGGGGCGCACATAACATCTCCGTAATGTGTGCCGTGGCTGAGTTTGGCACTACTGACCTTGCTGTCGACACGCCATAAAGCCTCCATCCCCTCCCCCCAAACACAAATATTGGAAATTAGAAGCCTATTCCTCTTTGAATCCGCAATCAAGAAACGGGTTTACATTTCGACTTAATAATTATGTATTATCCCGTTTTTGTCTCATGTACCATTTCTTAAAAATATATATACTATAAGCGCTGCAAGCTAATTTAGGAGCTAGCCTAACTAGTCAGATCTGTCCGATTACTTGGTCAAGAGAAGCTGTTGCTACTTCATTAATTTCGACCACGGATCTAGGGCTTTTGAAATAGTTCTTGACCATCCAAGGTTCTGCATCCTGTGTTGTGTTGGGGTGGTCATCAGATGTTTAGGACTGTGATTGATCCAGTGTTTAATCGGTCGACACGTGTGGTGAAGAAAGGCAAAAACAATGATTGAGTGAGAAATGCTGACCTTGACAAATTCCATCAAGGGGATTTCATTTTTAACTTCCTAAATAAGTAATACACACACATCGTTAGACACATGCATACACACCGTGGTACTCAAATTTGAGTCATAAACAACGTGGGACTTAAATATGCATCATACACACCGTGGGACTTAAGTACATATCATACATACCATGGGATTTAAATACGTATCATACATACCATGGGACTTAAATATGTATCATACATACCGTGGGACTTAAAAATATATATCATAAACACCATGGGACTCAAATACGTATCATACACACCGTGGAACTTAAATATGTATCGTACACAACGTGGGACTTAAATATGTATTATACACACCATGGGACTTAAATATGTATCATAAACACTGTGGGGCTTACATACGTATCATACACCCGGTGGGACTGAAATATGTATCATACACAACGTGGGACTTAAATATGTGTCATATACACCATGGGACTAAAATATGAACCATAAACACTGTGGAACTTAAATATGTATCATACACACCATTGAACTTAAATACTGTATGTATCATACAGAACGTGGGACTTAAATAAGCATCATACACACTGTGGAGCTTGATATGTATCATACACACCACGGAACTAAATATGTATCATAACACTATGGGACTTAAAATACGTATCATACACGCCGTGGAACTTCAACATGCATCAAACACAAACATGAATAAAACAAAGCAAAACCTGGAAAAAAATCACCACTGCAGGAACTATGTAACCCACAAAATGGCTGTTTGCAAACCCTGAAAGGACATCATTATTTCCATGAACGCATAGTGTTGCCTAGTGGTGCCTACCGTTGTCTGGGCCTATTTGTCAGTACCAAACTGGGGAATTCACCCGTCGTCCTTTCACCAAAAGTCTACATGTAACCTCTCAGCTATATTAACACTGGACAGTCAGTAGGGCTTCCGATGTCGGTTTCAAAGGTCGTGGGTTTAATTTTCCTTTCAGGATTTCTAACATTGAATACAGAATGCAATGAAAATTGGTTTACGTCTGCATTTATTTTGTATCGTCGGATTTTACCTTTCAGTATAGCCACATCATCGCTATAAATTTCCCTTCCAACCTCCAACACCGACGCTAATTTGGAGTAGTATAAGGCATTGAAAAATTCACTCTGTGTAGCAAGCACCGCAAACGGGAAAAAATGGCGGCAAGCCACTTGCGTGTTCCCATCAATCCCCGCTGAGAACTCGAACTACTTTCTTCAATTGAAACTGCCCATGAAAACCGATTGAATGATCATTAAAGAAATTCACTCAAACCCCCACCCCATCTCCATGAAGCTTCTTCCGCACTTCCCCAGAAACACACACACCCACATCCACACACACCCACACCGCCCCCACTTTACTCCACCTTGGATGTCATCTCAATCTTCCTTTTCTTCCATCTTCGTCAAGTCTGAGTCGTTTTGTTCCAAAACAACTTATCAATAATTGGTAACGGAAAGACAAGATAAAAGTGAATTTCAGCCCTGGTCGTCAAATTCGGTTGGGCAAAAGCACCGTTTTCAACAGCACAAGAAACATAGTCCAGCGAATAAGAAAGGTAGGGGGGTGGGGGGAGAGATGTGTAGAGAAAGATGGGGTTATAAATAATGGGTGTCTTCAATAATAAATGACATGACACGTTGGCACGAAGAACCAAACTTCCGGAGCGTTGTTGCCCATCTCGTGTGAAAACACATGACTGTCATTGCGGATGAAATTTTTATAAGGCTTCGGCTTGGTTGGCCATACAATCATTTTCTTTTGCTGGCTCACGCGAGCTCTGAAAGAGGAGGTCGTAACTTCTGGGAAAATAAACTAATAAGGATGAAGAATAGAAAGAGCTCTCCTGTAACGAATGGAAAAAACACTGTAGGACGAAAAGTGCGTAAAAGTTGGAAAAATATAACATAGAGAAAAGCAGCAGAGAAACTTGTTCGGTGTAGGACTTTCCGAGGACCAAGAGCAACAATTCCGAGGACCAAGAGCAACAATGCCAAGGACCAAGAGGAACAATGCTGAGGACCGAAAGCAACAATGCCGAGGACTGAGAGCAACAATGCCGAGGACCGAGAGCAACATTGCCAAGGCCCGAGAGGAACAATGCCGAGGACCAAGAGCAATAATGCCGAGGACCGAGAGCAACAATGCCGAGGCCCGTAGTGCCGAGCCATTGTTGCTTTCAGTACGAGGAACAGCTAATACCATATTTGTTACCCAATGTCACGACGCTTACAATGCATTACCACGTGATAGCATGAACAAAAGTTACTGTTCATTGTTCATTTTTAATTGTTTCCAGATTACGAATTTGTATTTTTTGGCAAACAAGGGAAATGGGACGTTGCATTTTTGAGAGCTGATAGAAGATGCATGATGGGAAGGATGTGGACTGAGAGCAAGTGCATGATGGGATGGTTGTGGAGTGAGAGCAGGGGATTGCAACAGTACTAGAAACAATCCATTCCAAACAATTAGCTTTTTGGACTCGCAATGAGATTCGCAAGAAGCCATTCTTACAATTCATTATTTAATTATTTATTTACTTACAGAATTATTGTAACGCCTCATAAAGAGCATAACATCAATTTCAGATTAAAACAACAATTTAAAAAACAAGAAACATGGACTAAGGACTCATTGGACTAAGGTTGCCTACGGCAGCAACCGAAATGCTTGTCCACCACATATCGTCCTAGGCATAAAAGCGGCTGCCATCCCATAGTCTCAAAGAAGAGTATCACAGCTAGACCGCTGGATCGTCCTAATCCTAAGGCGAGAGCTGCTCTTAGTCCACAACTGTCCCGTCATGCACTTTCTCCCAGTCCACGTTCATCCAATCGTGCATTGCTAGCTAGAATTACATTGTTACAACCATTGTTCGAAGACTGAAAGCAGTGTAATCGGGTGGTAATGACCGCGTGGCACTGTAACTACAAGAGCTCTTGTAGTTACAGTGCCACGATGATTATGTGAATCCTAACAAGACGTCTAGCGCAACAGATTGGGGGGTAATTAACAGACTAAAAATCATACCAGCGGAGGTGGTCCAGATTCCAAGCTTTTTTCGTAGCTTGTCCACCTTCACTCTGCTGACTGACTATTTGGCTCAATAAATCGGAAGATACTCGTCCAAGGAATTTATGAAGTGGGAGTTTTCAGGGCTAATACTAGGAAACAGGCTTTGGGCCTATTGTAGGCGGAGCGAAGAAAAATTTATTTTAAATTTGTATTTCCTCTCATTATAATGGCTGTGCAATGTTTGATAATGGTCCTTAAAAAGCTCGGGGCAATATTCATTCGGCTACAGTTGAGCTGAAGCTTTTTGCTGGTGTTTTTTACATTTTAGCTAGGCTACGTTTCATATTAATTTTAAGATACTTTCGTTTGCACCCATATTTAGTATCCGTTTCGTTATTTGCAGCCTCTTTGCGCCGTCGCCGCCGTTGTAAAATATAACGTTAGCCGCCGTGGTTAAGCTGGCAAAGAACGTGTCACCGTCAATAATGCTTACATTGTTTATATTTACTGCAGAGTATCTTTCCTAGATTTAAAATATTAGCAATAAAAAAGCATTTAATTGCAAGCTAAACAATCATCTTTAACGATAGTACTTCACAACAATCAAAAGATTCGAAACATCCGCGGCTCTCTACGCTGCCTTCTACGACAATGTTGAAGCGCACACCTCTGGCACGACTGCAGCGCCAAACGCTAATTTTTTTTTTTTTAATTGGAATTATTACAATTATTGATCAGCCGGTGTTAGCTTGGCTGTGAACATAGAATTTAAATAATTCTAAATCCTAATTTTAAGCCAAATTGTTAGTCCCGTTTTAGTTTCGTAACCGACAACAGTAGAGAAATTAGGCCTATTGGGTTCGATGTTAGGCCTGGCAACATGGGATGGAGAGTGTAGTTTCCATAGCAATCTAGGAATCTTGAAACTACAATACGAAGCCAAATTATTGTTCTGTGTTGTGATATAAATACGTAGTCTGCTGTGTCTGTCATATTATATGAACGGTTTCCTCCTGCAGCGGCGATTTGATGTTTCAAATTTGAGATTCCCGTTGATAGCGTCAACTCCACTTTGGTTGCCATGTTGGCTGAATTCCTGCAAGCATTCTTTTTTACATGAAAGGAATGTGAGTCGTTAACGAATCCTTCTGGTTTGTTTCCCATTTGCTTGTTTTCCTCTAGTGGTTAAAGTGTTATGATCAAATGTTATTATTTCGTTGAGTTATGTCAAAAAAGATTGTTAGCTGTAAGGAAGCTACGATGATTTATTTTGGCTTTTTTTTTTTAAAAGTTCACTTGATTACCAACAGCACAGTGTATGCTTCGTCGGAATTCCTTAACTATTCACGATTCCAAATTTACAATGGTGAGTGTTAGAAATAAATTCGAAAATTTGTTATTTCTCCCGTAATAATAATTCGATTTACGTCAAATTTTGACTCAGCAATAGTGTTTGGGGTATCAAGCGTTGTACCAAATTTCATTCCAATCCGATCTTTCGTTTGGGCTCCACCCAGACTAAAAATGTGCAACCAACAGACCAACGGACCAACCAACCAACATTTTGCAATTTGGTGTCCGTTATAGGCTACGCTTCGCTCGCTTCGCTCGCTCGCTCCGCCAATTATTTATAAGAACGCTCCTTGGCATTGGGTTTGTGGATTAGTAAATTATGGAATTCGAATACCTTGAGGCAGCCACAAATCAGGAACCACAAAGGCACGAAGCTCCCCAAAACACTTCGAACAGTCCTAAGTCTTCATGTCCATTCCAATACAGAGTTCCCTTGTGGCACCCGCAGGCTGTGAGTCGAATACAATGGTTGGTACATGACACATGACATCTCATTTTAACAGTGCAACATTGTTTCGGGTGAAAGAATGATAAGAAAAATACTTAAAATATAATAATATAATGCTTGTTTAAAGATGAACCAAAGATTAGAAAGTTAACTAGATATACCGTCACTCTTCTTCCCGTCCTACGCGGAGCACTAGCAGTAGTTGCGGCTCCTAATGCCTCAGACAATGCTTTACCTTCGTAGC
Source organism: Lithobius niger (assembly GCA_023313725.1). NCBI lineage: Eukaryota > Metazoa > Arthropoda > Chilopoda > Lithobiomorpha > Lithobiidae > Lithobius > Lithobius niger. The sequence goes on along the minus strand of JAHWFP010069918.1, from coordinate 67,323 downwards.
AGCACGATGGCAAAGCATTATTAGAGGTATTAGTAGCCGCAACTACCGCTAGAGCTCCGCGTAGGACGGGAAGAAGTGAGTCGGTATATCTATTTAACTTTCTAATCTGTGGATAAACTCTTTGTCATGGGATTGAAGGTGATTATTGCATCATGACCACTGTAGTAATTCTTGGCCTGAATTCTTCGAAAATGACCAATGTTATAAAGATTCCAGAGCAATAGTTACTGCTCCGCTTCCAACTTACACCCTAGCCTGGTTTTGACTTGGATGAAGATGGAATTTTGTCATCTTACCTTCCATACATCCATACCACCTATTAGGATGGAGAGTTGCTTATTTCTATTTTTAATTCTTCATGCATCATTTGACAATGACGCTGAGGAGAGAGGTCGAACCGTCGTGAATGCGTTATTTTTTGTACATCTTTTGGCCAGTTTATACACCGTGTCATTTTAAGATGCAACGTTTTTGTCAATGAATTAAAAAAATTACAATCTCGTTCTTTGAAGAAATAATTGAAAAATATTTTGTTTCTGCACTGGAACCCAAACAGAAGATCTAGCGCTATATTATAAGATGGATTTGGACTGTAGGGCAGAGTGGTTTGGCTGTCGAACCTCGCGTCTTCGTACTTCGGGTTAAATTTAACAAGAACGTAAATAAAACGTACGTCCAGGCTGGAAATCTGTTGACATCTGCTAGTCGGTGAAAGCTTGCTACGATTACAAAAATGCTTGCTACGATTACAGCATTTTCGGTGGTTTAAGTCTAAGAATGTTCGCCAAAAAACTTTTTTGGATTTCCTTCAGCATAGAAGTCCTAAATTTTAAGGATCGACCTGCATAAGACCATAAGCAGGCCGTAAATCAGCCCGCATTGGTCGAGCAAAAGTAGAGAAAAGAAGAATAAGATGGGGGTTCGAAGGTGCCCTCTGACAAGGCAAGTCTCACAATGACCTGGGAATGCACACAAATTTTAATTCTCACAGAGCCAAAATTGTGCTCCTTGTTCACAATGAAATGTTGACAACAACATGTTAAAAGGTTAAAAAACGCCCAGAAATGGATTTAGACCCATCCCCACAAAAGTACTAGGGGACGCCCTGTTGGAAACCGTCCAACATGGCGTCCCCTAGTACTCTTGTGGATGGGTCTAAACGCATTTCTGGGCGTTTTTTAACCTTTTATGTGTCATCATTTCATTGTGAACAAGGAGCAAAATTTTGGCTCTGAAATTTAACATCTGTGTGCTTTCCCAGGTCATTGTGAGACTTGCTTTGTCAGGGGGTACCTTCTAACCCCCATTTTCGTCGGCTCACAAATTAAGCTTGCATTTGAAGAATAAGAGCCAAAGAAATGCCTAGCACGAGAATTTAGGTTTGCTCATGCGTGGGAAGCCTTTCACGCAATTTTGTATAGAATCTTTTACATTGCATGACAAATTGTTATATAATGAAAGAGGGAACAAGTCCCAGTGCTAAACGAACCTGAGAACACAAGGACGCAAGACAAGCCTAAGGGGTCAAGTTGATTAACGCCCGGACAATGGGGATGGAAAAAGTGAGGGTCCCATGTCCCGGCGAACCAAGGCCCGTCGAGTAACGGCGTCAGGAGGTTAACTCTTCCCAAGGCCAACAGGCAAACGAGGACTGGTAAGTTCCGTCACTCCAAATCTGTTCGGAGGGTTTAGTGTTCTTGCGAAGCCACGGATTTGAGCGAGCCACACTTTATTCGAGTCGATGTATTATCCGTCAGAGCCATGGTTAGCTTAATTTTCCCCGATGCCCAATACACCTCTCCCTCACCAAGAAGAGAATACAGTTCAGTAACATTACTGACGTCTTATGCTAGTCGTCGCCATACATCTGAAATCCCACTAAGGCGATAGAATACATTCATTTGTGATTTAATACTGTCAGAACTAGTGACTTTTCTGTACACTTCTGCCACTTTCGAAAATATTCATGCACACACCTCTATCAGGCACTGCAACAGCGACCTCTGTTACCTAATCTAAAAGTAGTAACCCTCACAACTGCCGGTTAAAAATATGTCAGCTCTTAGATTTTTAAATGTTAGTTGTAGTTGTCAACTTTTGGTCCTAATCTTTACCTGCCGGTTTTAATTTCGTAAGTAGCAGCTAATGTAGAATTGCGTTAGAGAGTAAGCTTATTTATAATGCGACACGGTGTGGAGACTATATGTTTTAAAATGATTTAATGTCTAATTTTCAGCTTTCAGGTCTAATTTTTTTACCTGCCGTTTTAACTGCCTAAATAGTAGCTGACGGAGAATTTAAGTTCGAGTGTAGTCTCAACACCGTATTACATGGGTGAATATCCATGTAACACGGTGTCGAGACTATTTTTAATGAAGCCAATGTGTGTCGTTAATGAAAGCTTTATAACGGAATAACATTTGCTCACTGCATTTAACCACCACAGGAAGACACACAGCCGTATAAGGAAGTATGTGTCGTGTCGTTAATGAAATCCTTTTGTTTTGACGATTGTGTGTCTTCCTGTAGAGGTTAAATGTGACGATCAAATGTTATTATTTCATTGAGTTACGTCGAAAAAGCCTATAAGATATAAGGAAGCAAACATATTTTTATTTGCCTTGTGTTTTTTTTAAAACTAATTTCTGATCGCAAAGGCAAACGGTGGAAGCCGTTTGTCTACATATGATACCGTTCCGGAGTTGAAGAAGGGGGGGGGGGTTGAGGCTTAATGGCGCGTCGACAACGTGGTCATTAGAGCCAACCTCAGTCACAGTGCAGTGGTCCGGGTTGCCACTGCACCACACATTACAGAGATGTTATTCAAACCCCAAATCTAAATTTTGTCTTACATCTGTACCTCCCGCAAAAATTGAAAAACACCGGACAGGAGTACAGACTTATCGTCCAACTGACGCGCAATGTCATGCGGAAGATGGAAACGATAACGAACACCATCAAGATGGCGACAATCGACAAGGAAGTGCCGGACCGTAAGTGGCCGTCGACACCAATAACATTCAGGAGAGTCAACCCCCCGCCAAAGGAAACAGTGAGTAAGTCGGGTGTGACCAATGCGCAAACGGGCCAACACAACCTCCTCACGGCGACTGCGGCGACACGCCGAGTGCCATTCCTCGACGGTGACTGCCCTTAATAGCTAGTAACTGATTACCGTCCTGTCTGTCCCACAAGGCCTGCCAAAAAGCGTGTAACCTCAGACGAAGAGCTGGAAAGGTGTCTGAGGGAACAAGGCTGAGATCCCTTTCGAGAGGGCCAGAAAGGGACCGTTTCGCTGCAGAATCAGCTTGCTCATTTCAACCAATCCCAACAGGGCACTCATGGAATCGCTGAAGACAATGAAATGGGTGCCCTGAAGGCCAAGGATCCATTCCACCGCCAAACCAAGAGCCAAAAGCTCTGCAGAAGCAGGTCAAATAGAAAGGAACCGAAACGACCCTCGTTGCAGTTTATGAGTGCTAGGTAAATTAATTTCCGCAATAACCAATAAATGCTTAATTATTGAATTCTATGCCAGATGGTTCAGGGATTGAGCGCGCGAAGATCAGTGTGTGTTTAGCCTTAATTATACACAGGGAGTTGACGTAGGAATGACGTACATGGACGCACATTACTAAATATGAGCCGTCAAAATTTCAACTATAAATTACTAAGCGTTGGTGTACACAAGTTCATATTATTTTTTTTATAGATTGTGTATGAATGGCAACGTTAATAAAAACGCGTCATGTGCTTACATTTCGATCATTTGCTTGTTAATTTTTAGTGTAGAATGTCTATCAGCAGCATACGAGTTGCAACTAGACATTAATACACACGCTAGTGTGGCATCCGCCAAGATACAATGACAATATAAACGTTCGTCCAATCCCGTTAAAATGTGGCGTCCACTAGACAATTGTGTCGTTTACAGCTAAGGCAGTTGGGCTGTTTTCAAGCTTGTAAGGAAAATAACAATGCGACGGAAAAGGCTGCAACTTCGTTTGAGTGGGAGACTTCGGTCACATGATAACAAATAATATATAATATAATATAATATAATATAATATAATATAATATAATATAATAAGTTTGTTTTAAATGCAACCGGAATGGCAACGACCTGTCGCTCACTAACTGCCATCCGATGTTAAAACTAAAAATTATAAATTACAAAAGTTTAAGAGTTTAAAAGCCTAAAACGAAGATGATGGCTTATGCTGTAGAGCAAGGGTATATGGTATAGGGTTGGGGGTCACGAGTGGGAGCGTTATCAATATAATTCATGATTATCAATATAAATCAATATAAGTGACAGAAGATTTTCTTGTTCAGAAAAGGTGCGAATAACGTTGATATTTGCCTAATTATCACTGACGAGGGATTAACTAATTTCACGAAGATAAATTCTTCCATGCTGTGCATTAAGATGAAATTCTGCAGATAGCTATAATTTGACCTTGGAACGTGTCTTTTGCTGATATGGAGACTAGGCGGTAAGGGGAAACGTAAATTTAAAGTTACCAATCAATCTCGATACTATTTTAAGGAGAGACATAAAATCTTACAACAATGAACGACACATTTTGCGTACAACAATGAACACGGCGTAACTACGCAGCACGATGAAAAGAGAACGAATGATGAATTGTTGCTTTCAAAGGTTTCAAAGGGTTTTAACGAGCGTTAACCGCACCCGGTCATCCGCCCGACGAAGCCCTAAGGCCCTAATTGTTGCTTTTCCCACTGCTAAATAATGGAGTTTGGTAGACTTCTCAACAAACACTAATTAATGCACACATAAACCTACTAAGGAAAACGTACTAAGTCAAAAAACGGGACCGTAAAACTGGATTTTCAGCTACTCATCTGGCAACTGCTAAGGGAGAAAAATGGATTTTTATCAAAAATGGACCAAACAATATGCGATATCTCCCAAAAACAATCCAGTCCTGCTTGGTCCATGGTTTTTGGGCCAGACTTGCGAGTCGGTAGACGCAGGGTGGGTAAGGGTGATTTCCGCGATAGGCCCCAGCAGTCCTGTCAGGAGATAGCCTTTGAAATGCCCTGCGTCTTGAGGCTTGGGAGAATGCCAGTTGCCCCTTGGCTTGTCCCAGGTGGCAGTTTCATTTTTGCTCTGGCGTCCCTCCCGAAGGGTTCCACTCTACCAGCAAGGTACTTACAGGAGTTCCGACGGCTGAGTTCTCAGTACGCCGGTTATCAGCGCCTGTTTACTGATGGGTCGAAGTCCGACATTGGCGTGGCATGTGCTTGTGTGTGTAAGGGAGTAACGGTTGCCCATCGCCTTCCATCAGGCTATTCTGTGTTCTCTGCAGAGCTTTTGGCTCTTGGTTTGGCGGTGGAATGGATCCTTGACCTTCAGGGCACGCATTTCATTGTCTTTAGTGATTCCATGAGTGCCCTGGAGTCCTTGGCGAATTACAATCCTCGGAACCCCTTGACACAACGTGTCCAAGCTTTGCTTTCCCGCTTGCCTGGCCGGCGGAAAACCGTGCTTTTCTGCTGGATCCCGGGCCATGTTGGGATAGCAGGAAATGAACAAGCTGATTCTGCTGCGAAAGGGGCCCTTTCTGGCCCTCTCGGTAGGGATCTCAGGCTTGTTCCCTCAGACGCCTTTCCAACTCTGCGTCTGAGGTTACACGCTTTTTGGCAAACCTCGTGGGACAGACAGGACGGCAATAAGTTACGGGCCATTAAAGGCACTGTCGAGGAGTGGCACTCGGCGTGTCGCCGCAGTCGCCGTGAGGAGGTTGTGTTGGCCCGTTTGCGAATTGGTCACACCAGACTTACTCACTGTTTCCTTTTGCGGGGGGTTGACCCTCCTGAATGTTCTTGGTGTCGACGGCCACTTACGGTCCGGCACTTACTTGTTGATTGTCGCCATCTTGATGGTGTTCGTCGTCGGTTCCATCTTCCGCATGACATTGCGCGTCAATTGGGCGATAAGTCTGT